>KZ509572.1:16949-35465 GCA_002844005.1 Limosa lapponica baueri | reverse complement strand
TTCCATTTTCTAGCTTTCCATCAAGAGCCGTGAGGGGGTTTGTCTTGGGGACACAGGGGACACGGATGGGGCTGGCCAGGGAGGAGGACCTCGGCTGTATGTCTGGGGCTTGCCAAGGAGGAAGGGGGATACGCAGCAAACAAAACCAAAAGCATCCTCTAGAAGGGAGATGAAATACATTTTTTTCTTTGTGGTTTTCTCTAATCATCTCCCGTATGTTTTCATGCAATCTTTTTGTACCCATATCTATTATTTCTAGATCTACGATGCATGAAAATTTCAACAAAACACATTAAACAGAATTAATTTAGCAGCTTTACTATTAAGTACTAAGCTTCCAAGCTCATGTATGACTACACAATCTCTCCTATTGCTAAGGAATTCAGATTTCTTAGGAAGAAACACTGGAAATGTGGAATTTAAGAGTGCAGAAAAGCTAACAGATTTCTGTTAATTCGTCTGGTGTATCTGCTGTGTTTAGGAACATCGAACAGATCCTGGCAAGTCAAGCACGTTGTTTACTTTTAAAGTTCTGGAGTATGATTAAAACCAGAAATATAAAATTATATCATTTTCTACAAGAAAATAATTCTGATGGCTAGAAACATGCAACTGTGCCCTGCAAACAGCTATTATTATTTAACAAAAGAAAGGCAAAAATAGATCTCTCATTGAAAACCAAGTGAATTAAAATAGAATTTATAATCTAATAAAGCTGGAATCAAGCCAGAACAAGAGAGCTAATATGAACATTCTTTAAAAAGTTGCCAGGAATGTTTTCGGGGGGTTTGGTGTTTTTTCTTCGTAACTACAAATTATTAAATTTTTTAACCTTTTCTTTAGCACTCTCAGAATGGTACGGAACTCAGAGGATCAGTCAAGAGTGGTTTATAGGCCAAGTCTCCTTTGCAATCTCAGAAAGGAGGTACAACGCACAAATGCCTAATGGACTTCTATATTTATTTATTTTTTAATTTAGACATAAAGAACAAAGGCACAGTAATTAAAAAAAAATACCATGAATCACAAGCATCGCTTTACCCTGCTGCTAAAAAATTTCCTGAATAATTCAGAAATCTGAAAGGGCAGGTTTTGAAAGTATAATAAAAAGCTTTTCAAGCAGACTTATGTAATTAAATGGGTGTCAACAAGAACAGTTTCAGACAAGCCATCTAAAAATCCACTTCTCATCTTACCGGGATATCACCTTTTTTGAGGGGGTGCTGAAGGCGGGGCGGGCAGAGGGAGTATTTACCACTTCTTCATTCATCCAGCTTAAGTCCAGGAAAGGCAATGAATAAAATCCACATTTTCTTGTAAATGTGCACATACACTTAGTAAGAACCAGCACAAGCTCAGGTCTGGTGCCTCTGCAGGTCCCCAACATTACTACAACACACTCTAAAATGCCTAAAACACTGCAAAAACATTCCAGAGTGGAGTTTCTTCTTCAAAGCTATTCTTTTTACCAATTCAGTGTCACCAGAGTTTCCTGAATTATTTCATGCTTACCTCATTCAGGTAATGATCCAAACAGTATGCGGGACTGGTATGTATTAAGTGAGAGTGACCCAATTATGCCTCGCTGGTTGTGTATTTTGTTAAACACTTCACATGAGTAACAAGTTTTCAGAATTTGAGCAGAAACTACTTTATTACATGACAGTATCACTCACAGGACCAAAACACCTAAAATTCTGTATCAATGTGTATATACGTGTATGTGTGTGTGTACAGACAATGAATATATTAATTATATAAGTAATAATAATGATACAAAAAAACATGTCCTACCAATTTTAGCCTTTATTTTGGAAAAACCCTATAGCGCTAGAGTGAAAAAAAGAACCCAGCTTGAGTGGCTGCATTTTCTACAGCTCTAAAAATATTCTGTTCCACCTCACCAGTACCCAAGGCTAAAAATAGCCACACAATCTTTCTGCAGTAAAATACCTCTTGCTGCCTTGAGAAAAAGCCAGTCTCTAAATTTCCATTCAAGAACAGATACCTTATAATCTTTAATGAATCTTATTGTATCACACTGTTGAGGTGGGGATGCTTTCCTAATGCCACTGCAGCTGACCATCACACTGCCGATATACTGAGGTTAATCTTTTCCATCTATCATCACCAAGTGTAGCTTATTAAACAGGGAAAAGAATATATTACTTTCCAATACAGAAAGACACTTGGACTAAAATTAAACTTGCACTTTACGCTGCAGTAATTACCTGAAGTTCAGGCCATGAGAAAAGGTATCATTGAATTGGCCCATTACCAATGATTTCCAATAATAGAATGTTTATTTCCAAAGGCAAAAATAGTTATGTTAAGTGTCAGGACTACAGCAAATTTTTGCTACATGCTGTAAGATAAACAAGAGATGTCTAATTGGTTATTCACTAACTTAATACAGGACATAATTTTGATCAGTTAAATTTGTCAACATATTAACCAGAAAAACCTAAACATTGTAGAAGTTGTCAACTCAACACATAAATCATTCTTGCTTATATTCCCCAGATAGGTAAAATACCTCATTTTGTTGCAGCACAGGCATTTTGCTTTTTCTTTTAAACAACAGAAGGCATTGTAACAATTTATGTTCAATCCTCTTTCAAATAGCAGTGCTGAAAATTTAATACACTGCCTCCAAGCTAGACGAAAATTACTGCATCTAGATTAAGGCACAGAAAATGTTTACCTTTTAAAAAAAGGTAAAATTCAGACAGGCTTTGAATTACGTTCAATTGCAGCAGAAGCCAGGAAATCCGGAACACAAAGCTACATACACAAAGCTCCTCATAATATCGTTTGTCCAAAACCTCTTGTATCAATCCTGAACGGGGGTTCATTTACACAACTGCTTTTCTGGAGGTGAGATCAAACGCCTGTGAACAGTAACACTGCAATATCTGTATACAAGCGGAAACCAGGCAGCTCCATGGGAGAGAAATGATGAGAGGATACACCTTAATGGGGGACCTACAACATCTCAGGATGTATCATTAGCCCTTTTAAAACCACCACAATTTATGAAGTTCCTGGGTAACGCAAGTGTTTATACATAAACACTTCCTTTCTATTAACCACAACCTCTCAGCCCCGAGCTTCTGCCATCTTCTGGAATCCAGCAGCCGTACCTTTTAAACCACTGCCCACCATACCCTTCATTTCCTCCTACCCATTAAAGGAATCTGCGGTGTGCAATAGGGGGTCTGTCCTGGGGAGACCCCTCCTCGGAGGGCCACCCTCTCCCCCGGGAGGCAGGAAAAGCTCTTGCTAACTGCTAGAGCCACGTCAGCCCGGGCCAAAGCTGGACCCTCCGTGCCATCCACGGGACCGAGCTCTCCTCCGGCACCGAGAGAAGTCCCGCATTCCCCTGTCGGTTCTGTCCCCTCCTCGCTGTGACATCTTGGCCACTTCATTTCAATCACTTATCACAATGGATGTTGCGTAACCTTAACATTTCAAAACACTTCAAAATCTACTTGAAGGGAAGCATTTTAGTAAACATACAAATCATTCTTGCCTTGACAGCAGTGACCAGCTCTTAACCCACTTCCACGGGTTACAACTGCACTACGCTCACAAATACACTGAATTACTGTGAAGTGACAGTGCCACGTTCTTCAGCTTAAACCAGATGAAAAACCGAGCTCCGGTTCTGGTCAGTTTGTTGCTTTTATCTCTCAAGATAATTTTTAGATTCTGTTTTACTTAAGCTTTTAACAGTTAATACTCCGAAGGAACAGGCAGAGCTACACTGGGGGTGGGAAAGGCAGGGAGTAAAAAGACACAAAAGGAGCTTATTTGAAATAGTGCCTAAATTTATATATGAAAATGGCCTGGAAATACTCCAAGGGCTACAATTAATTCATAAGCATTACGCATTTTATAACTCTCTATAATACGTTGTATAAACAGAACAGATCAGCTGGAAACTGTTCCATTGGACAGATACTTATATTTGATTATTTTTCTATTCAGTCACGTCTTAGAGCATTTCTGAACAATGAGGATTTCTGAAGACCTACAGTAAGTACTAAGGGACAATTTCGTGCCAACCTTCAGCGCCAGAACTCTCTGCCCTCCCAACCTACCTCTGTGGGGTAAAGGCCCACCGACCCAGCTCTCCTCTCGCCGCTGCCCTGCGCCTACGGCTCCACTTCCATCATTTAACCGGAGGGAAGGACCATCACTGCATCATCCACACTCAAGCCACTTGATTTCTTTAGACACCAAAATATACGTCCCAGAACTCAACTGCTGCCACTCAGGCTTGAACATTTTAGGTTCTATTCTAAGAGCACCCACAGCAGGTAAACACTGAGCAGCACTAAAAAGTGACCACTGCCACGTCCCTACACAGGGTATCCTACTTCTGGTGCATTTTTACTCTCAACCAAGAAAGTACCAAGTTTTGGAAGTCTAACAGAAACGGCAAAAAATTAAGTGTAAAGTTCATGATTAGATAAGAGAGTCCCTAGTAAGCTCTCTACCAGGATTAGCATAACCCATATCATCTTTTTCCAAAAGCCATCATAAAGGGAGATTAAAGTATCTCTAAAAGATTCCAAGTTATTGAAGACTTCCAAGTCCCAGTCCCAGAAATCCAACAACTTCTAAGTGATCTCAACATCTTGGTTGCAAGAGGAAATCTTAAAAAAAAAAAAAAAAAACAAAAACAAAAACGTATTGCAATAGCAGAGCTTCCTCTCTCATGATACGTGAGCATCACTTCTAGGCCCCATGGCTCTCCAAACACTTAAAAGGGATACAGGGATGCTACTCCAAGCTTAGATTGGTTCACTGATTACTAATGGATTACTCGCATGCTTTGAGTCAACCACGTGGTTTGCCATAATTCCTTCTACTAAAAGCTTTAATTAGAATCATAGAATATCCTGAGTTGGAGGGGACTCACGGGGATCACTGACCCCAACTCCTTATCAAATTATCAATTATCAAGAAGATAGCCTCATTTGATCATGGGAAGCAAAGTTGCTTCCTAGATCCATTCACATCAGAGCAGCAGTGTCTGAAAACACCCATATCCTGTAAGGTCCTGGAATTTGGGTGATCTCAGTTCTACACAAGGAGATTGAACAATCGGCTGAAGCGAACAGTAATAGATTATACTCCTTTTCTTGTAGCTACCCAGTTGGTTAAAGCTCTCTTTAACCAACTAAAAGAAACAGCCTCTAGACTACGGAAAGATTCTCTATACATGAACTTGAGGCATACCGCATGCAAATACAAGTTGAAGCCAAAAAAAGAAACTTAAGTGCACTGTAATTCTAGTTGAGCTACAGCACATGAACAAGACAGAGCTAATATTTCAGAGTTATTCTTGCACAATTGAAAACTGTAGAGCCGGAAGTCAGAAAGCTCAAGCCCGAGTTGAGAATACAGTATTTTGTCAAACTTCCTCCCACAAAGTACATTTAAAAAAAAAAAAAACAAACACAGAAGACAGTAAAGCGTGACTCCCATACAAACCATGATACCGACTGCACAGAGCAGCAGATCAGCTTGCTGATATATGAAAGGGAGAAATACTTGCCAAACAAAACTTCCATAGTTTCTAACCTAGATTTCTAAAGTGCACTGAATTGTTTAATTGTTTAATAGCTGTACCTTGAACTACAGTCACCCTAAAGGTTTTAGTCAGATCAGTTGCAAGATCTGTCTTCAAGAACGTATCACATCCAAGGAACCACAATCAATCGCAGGCAAAAAGACAATTTCAAGGTAAAAGCAAGTCAGGAGCACCAATGCCAGTTAGACAGCACAGAACTCTTGAGGGCAGGCACCAGGGGTGAAATTCTGCTTATTGGAGAAACCCTCTTATTACAGTCCACAGATTAAGAAATTAAACTGAGACCTAAGCAAATCAAGACAAGCCTCAGTAGAGCCACTGGAAGCTCCTTTCACCCGATGGAGCCTGTATCTGCAGTCTGGCAGGCAGCAAGCAATGTTTCTGTACGTGATACTCTGACTCCCCAAAAATGCCCGATTTTTTTGTCTCCTCCTTCCAGGAGGGTGAGACCTGCAGGTAAAAGTTCTGATTTCCTCAGCTCAGATCTGAATTTCAGTGTTGTGTTCCACAACGCTTAAACCCAAAGCGCAACAAATAAATTGTAGGGTGATCATCCGTATGCCATTCGGACAGCTTTTAACAGAGTAGCATAGTTCACAGCCTCTTTAATCCTTTACATTGAAAAGAAAAGGTTAATTTCCCCTTACAGGTAAGTAAAGACCCATAATCCAGTTAAAACATTTTTTGGAACAAGTACACAGCTAAGGCAATTAGGAATGACATACGCTGTAACAAGAAGCATTTTTAAGATGTTGTTTAACTATCTAATGTCTCTTCCATAATAATCTGGCAGAATTTTGGGACTCGTTACTCATCTCATAGTAAACATGCTTCACCACACAAAAGAGATCTTATCTGTGTGTTAGAACTTACTTTTAGAAAATTAGCCCTATGCTTAAAAAACAACCAATTAGCAGTGTCTGTACACTGGGGGCTGAAAATAGGGGAAAATTAAGTGAGAGCTGCATCTTCTTTTTAGAAACTAACAACCAAAATTCTCCTATTTAAAGGAGGTGCTACTCAAAAAAACAACACAGAAGTCACAATAATAAGGCAACTTTCATACATTCCATCAGGGCCAAACTAGATAGCTTTCTCCTCAAAAAAAAAACCCCAGTCATATAATCACATCAGATCGTGGTTAACCACAGGGCAGAGTGCTCAGACTTCTCACTGGCACTGCAAGAGCTCAGGGCACAGATTCACCCCCCAACAGACATTTTCAGAATATAGAGCATTCCCAGTTGGTCTGTACACAAAAAAACACCCAGTATAGATGCCTTCTCAATTTTGCAATGAGGATGACTAATAAAATATGGACGAAATTTGACAGCTCCACTGAACACGGACAGAAATCTCCTCCTCTCAGATAAACAAAGCCCACTGACAGCCTTCCTGGGTATAAAGAAAACACTGTCACCCCCTCCGACAGCACAACCATGATTGTCACTATCAGCCACACGGCTCAAAGAGCGAGGCAGCAGTCAGGTACTTGAAACACTGGGGAGGAAGGGAAAGACTCCGCTCTCCGGTGGGACTCTTCTGCTGTGACTTCGCTCAGAGAGCAGAGTCACAGCAGGAGAAGAGTTCCACCAGCAGCAGGGCCTGGCTGCTATTTTCAGTTCTTCAAACGAGAGCAGGTTGGGGTAGCACGGGCTGAGTTTACGAGTTCAACTAGCCAGGCAAGTCTGCTCCTCTGCAAGCATCCTACTCAGCGCTGCAAGCTGTACGGGCTGCCCTAAGCCAGAGAGCATTTAAAAACAAACAAACAAAAAAAAAAGTTAGCCAACAGCCGCCTTCTAACCTTGTCACACATGCTTCAGCCGTGCTCAAGCTCCTCAATAGCTGCTGGTGAGAAGGGCAGATGGATAAAGAAGGTAAAAGATAAAAAGAAGATGGATAAAGCCCTGCATTTCCCCCTCGCCGTGAATCCAGCCCAGCGAGCAGTCAGCATGCGGATTTTAACCACAGTTCAGAGCTACATTTTAAGGAAGCAAGTGTAAGAAGGTAACATCCATTTCCTCCTTTTGTTCTTAACATTAAAAATAATAGTTAGCAAATTTAATTTCCTTATCTGTTATTCACATTAGCTTGTGTACTACCCACCTACGTAAAATATTTGGGTAGAGAATGCATGTTCAAGTGCCTTGCTGTACAACTCCCTTCCCCGAGGCTCTGTCAAATTATTGTTTTTCAAAATAATAATCACATCTTGATGGGACAGAAGACTACTATAGCAAACCTTCCAAGCCATTTCACCTTGACTTGGGAAAGATCAGGGAGAATCACATCCAAAGATGTGCTCTGCCCAACTTTTACATAGCGACGGTCATTTCAGAAGAATCTAGAGATCCTCAAATCCATGGAGTTCACACTCATTCTTTCCTATTCCAGTAGGCTCCACTTCAAGCAGGGAGATAATTATTCAAAAACCCCACATCAGGTCACCAGTTTGTTCTTGTGGTGGAGGGAAACGGAGTACATCCGAAAGTTTCTTATCCCTACCCCTGAGGAATCTGCTGGGAAAAAGCAAGCCGGAGATGCTGAAACCCTGGCCAAATGCCAAGGAGAAGTTCTGAGTGTTTGTAATATGCATCTGCCATTAGAAAACAAAGCCAGGCAACCTAGAAATTTGACATTTGAGGAAACCCACGTTGTTTGCAGCAGTCAGAAGGATGCCCAAACCATTTGGGGCAAATATTCAACAAATCGTTGAAGATCGTTTTTAGTTAAGAGTATCAGTAACTGTATAAATGGATAAAATTCATAAAAGTCTGCTCTATACTTGCATTTAAAACTCCTAAGCTGTATGCACAATTGCTCCAAGTTGTTTTGAAAGCATATAAAGCTGCATATCACTGGTTATTAATCCAATATGCTTTTTCATTAACATATCTATATTTATTACCCTAAAATACCTTCATGACATTTAGAGCTTGCAATTTTATGATCTGTAGCAACATTACTTTCCACTACAAAAGGAAACAACCAACCGTTTCTCATCGACACAGACACCAAAGCTCTCTCTTCCCCCAAAAGCACAAGAAAAAAAAGCTTTTTAACATTATTGCTTTGTACAAACAGAAAGACACCAGAGGATGCACATGCAAAACAAAAACTCCAAACAAACACTTAAGTTAACTGAAAGAACAGAGATTGCTTAAAAAAAAAGAAAAGAAAGAAAAAAGTATCTGGTTGGAATTTCATCCACTTCCATTTTCTTACCCTGACACTCAGAGTCCACAAATGGGGGAAAAAATATCCTATTGTATCTAAATTCCTCAAGCAGTAAGACATGACAGAGCATGAATTATGATCTTTTCATTTGGGGCCGGTTTGTCAGACATGGAGCTGACAGCAAAGTGTTCTTACCACATCTAGGAATAAATGCATACCATAATTCCTGCATTGGAATGCCTTATTGAAATTATAGCATTATTTTTAAGTACTTATAATGTAAAAGTGATGAGACACATACTGAGTACCTAATTATCCTGTACCACCAGCACTGCCTGGAATGCTTATTAATCAATTAGGTTTTAGATTAAAACTAAATAGATACGGTATATCTCTTAAAAGAATACCTGAAGGAGAAGATAAGATTATCAAAAACTACCTCTTCTTCCTTCAGTGTCTCAGTTGTAACAGTTAAAAAATTTGTAAACAACCGTGCAATGTAGTTCAGAAGTCTGCAGACCACCATCGCCACTCACATCACCCAGCCTCCTGCATCCCTCTAGCTGTTAATGTAAAGTACCTGCTCATTTTTATTTACAAGGGATCTCTTTCACAAAGGACGGGTTTCTTTCCACTCACCCACCATCTCCCTGTATCTACTCTCACAAATCTCCTCCTCCTCCTCCTCCCAGCTATTCTCACAGCGAATCTTTTCCAGGGTTTCAAGACAGAAGTAGGTTCCAACATGGAAGGAGCCCCTCCAGAAATCAACAGGACTATCGAATTTAAGCAGTATTCAAAGGTGTTAAAAGTTAACCATGCTGTTAAGTGCTACGTGGGGTCAGAGACAGAAAAAAAAAATCACACGTTGTTATATAATGCTCTGTAAGCATCAGATTATTTATCTATGATTTATAAATCAAGCAATTTATAGCTTAATACAACAGACAGTTTAAAGCAAAGTAGCCACAACTAGAAAAGAACCCCAAATCTTCCTAAACTCAGGTGTTCAGGCTGTAACGGATCACAGCGAACACCCAGCCTGGCATTCTCTCCCAGCACAGATGGGAAGATTTTTGTGGGCTTGATGGATTCAGGGGTATTTTGATTTATTTTTTTTTTTTTTAAATAATTAGACTCTGTGGTTTATAAGAACTACTGAAAGAAGGCAGGTTTTTTTCCTTTTTCTGAGGTTTAGTTTGTTTCTTGTCAAACTCACCCTTTAAACATAACGGATCTTTGAACCATATTTAGTGGCTCAGCTAAAACAACTAATGAGTGTTACGTAAGATGCCTCTCCATGTAGAACAATCTGTTCCAAAAGTTACCAAAAATAGCAATTCTCTAAACACTGGTGTGATGCAATATTTAACCAGTTACTGCATTAGCAGCTGAATTCATTCATTACTGTTTTTTTTTAAAAAAAAGACTTAAAGCATTATTACAACATTTGCAACCTTACCTAGGCTGGTCGGTTTTATCAGCTCATCCAACAAGTCATAAAAAGGTAATTTCTGAAGTTTTATGTCAGGATGGACAGGGTGGAGCGCAGATGTGAGATGGGGGAGTTCCAGTTCATGTTTAGGTCCCAGAAGCGAAACGGGAAGCAACGGTGAGGTGGCAGGGTGGCCATCGTAACTGAGCTGTGGAATGGTAGACGGAGACAAAGCTGCTGGCATGGAGCTCGAGTGTACGCTGGGGATAGATAAGTCTGCAGGTGTCATGATTTTCTGAGGGAACCTTCGCCTATAGAGTTCTTTGATTTTCATTTGGACGGCAGGACTGCAGCCAGCCTTTAACAAATGCAGTGCTTTTGTGAGAAGTTCGTGTTTTCGTCCGTGCTTGTTCCTCCCCGCGTAACCCAGAAGTACTTGCAGTTCAGAAACTCGAAGGCTCATAACCATTTGCTTAAAAGAAACAAAACAAAAAATTAGTATTCAAGTTACATCATCTTAAACACTAACATCAGAATGTGGCTTAATCCCATTAAGCATACAGTTTTTAAAGGCACACCACCACCGCTCTTCCCCACTGATTATCAGAAATATAATGCAAGACAATACTTGTTCACAGACAGATTTATCTACTTAGAAAGTCTGCAATGGGCAATTTTTAAATGGTTTTCCATTTGCTATACACGATTCAGGACAGCAATGCTGGGGGGGAAAAAAACACTAAAGAAAGGACAAGTTGCCAGTAGAAAATAATGCTTGTAAATGTAATTATTTTCTAATCACTGTTCTGCTAACATCTATAACGTTAACAATTTTTTTTTTAACATCCAACTAGGTGAATAAGAAGTCATACATTGACAATATCCAAATCTCCAGTACTTGCACTTAAAAGCTGTGCCAGTCCTTAACTCTGGAACGCTACTTCACTTTCAAGTCCCTCCCTCGCTTTTTGCCACGCAGCAGAACTAATCCACAGGTTCAAAGGAAAGGAAATAAACGAGTGATGTTAAAAAGAGAGAGAGAAATTATAATCCAATTTGTATGCCACCCCATACGATCATTGCTGAGTTAAAGGAAACTTCTTCCAATTCCATTTCCTCACTTCTCGCATCAAAGCTGCAGGTTCTGGTTTAGATGGGAGAGTTGGGCTTTGCCTTCTATTAATTAGCATCTTCATTTACACAGTCTTTTACTGCCTCACAGTATGGTCTGATGAATCAAACTGGTTAAAACTTGTAAACTGTTTCACTTCTTCAGGAACTGAGAAAAACACTCCACCAAATAGTGAAACCAGCAATCGCCTGCGCACACTAAATACTTCCCCGCTGGTCAAGCAGGAGCCAGAAAGTCAACGTAATAGCCCAGTTTCTATTTTCAAACTTCTTTCAGTGCTTGACATGGGCTCATTCGCCATCACCAGGACTGTGACACAAGCTGAAATGATATTCCTGCAGAATTTTGGATTCCCCAGTAAATCACAAGGAAGTACAACGCCACAACTGGCTACCTGGATCTTCTGTATGAAACCACTAAATACCCTGAATGTTTTATAGTCCATTCCAAAAGACCAAAAGATCAAAACCAAAATACTTGAAGCGAGTGTTTGGAACTAAACCAGCTGATTCAGCACATCAGGATTCTGCAATTTCCCAGTGACCCATCCTCTGTAGTTCTTCAAATTGTGCGAAATATTGACACACACATTACTCAAGTTATTTTCACATTATTTCTTGAACCTAAAGTGTTAATATTAGAAAGTATGCTATCCCTCACAAAACCAGCCCCAACCTCCTATCAGTTCCTCAAACCTCCAGCACCTGCAAGAGATCTTCAGCGCACAGGTGTCCACAAGAGGTATTTCCCTGCACTGAAATAGGTCGTGTTATTTAAAAAGCCCTAAATTAGATGATTCATCTATTTAATGAGGAATGCACCCAGATAGATTTAACTAAATTTGCCCTAAAATTTCTGCTCTGTTGAACCACACCAACAGACCTGAATAACCTTGCTGCAGACTACCACAGACACTTTGGACATAACAGGAGTTTTCTGGCATATTTTTCTGTGAATACCCCGAGAACCTACTTCACACTTTCAACTACGAGACTGTCATGGAGCTACTAATGAGAGCAGACGAGGTACTTTGTAAGAAACAGAGATGTCTTAAAAGAATAGGCATTTTCAGTTACAATCTGAAGTGTTGACAGCTGAAAAGAAAGTGAAACAAATAGATTCGCAACATGGAAAAACACTATTTATAATGCTTTACAAACATTTCTTCAACAGAATGAGGAGTTACAGCTGAAGGGTTTAATGCCTGCTACCATCACCATTAGAAGTCACTTCCTGAACAGCCAGAACCTCTCAGAGCTTCACTCTGTTCCTGTTTTGTAACAAACTTGTAGACCTAGCTTGCAAAAAACACAGAGGATTAAGAAATAATTGAGCTAACAAAGAAGCTCCTGCTACATGTTGCATATTTGCCATTTTTTGAAGGTATAGGTAAGCTAAAAATAAGCATACAGAAAGCAGGGTCCATCGTACAGCCAGACTCATGAACCAAAACCACTAAAACTCCCCAAGTCTTCCCAACCCTGGTGCATTCATAGAATCATAGAATGGTTTGGGTTGGAAGGGACCTTAAAGACCATCCAGTGCCACCCCCTGCCCTGGGCAGGGACACCTCCCACCAGACCAGGTTGCTCCAAACCCCATCCAACCTGGCCTTGAACCCCTCTAGGGCTGGGGCAGCCACAGCTTCTCATTCACAACATTCCTTACAATGAACAATTCTATTTGCAATGTTAAGAGCACTAACGGATACATCAATTAAAAATACAGTCATGGAAAAAACAGCAATAAAGGTCTGTGGGTTTATTACAGTTTCATACTTCACCGACAAACTTTTCTTCAGCAAATAAAAAGAGGCAATGCCTTAAAACACTCCCCCCACACACACATCCACAGGTTTTGCCGGTGGATGGTGTCAGTCAGTGGCACGGGGAAGCAGAGCCCGACAGACAGCCCGTGCTGGCAAAAGTCTCTCACGTCGCTGCAATCCGAACGTGAAAATTCCTCTCCCCTCCTCCACCACAGTCGTGTTTTATTTGAGGACACAACCCAGCTCCACCAGCAGAAGTGCCGCTGCCCGGACAAGCAGTACCCATGCTACGAGCCCTTGGCCCATGTCACACCGGTTCCCTAATCTTAGAACAGGCAGGATAATTATAGCAGGGAAACAAACCCAGCGCTGTCGAACGCACAAAGTAAATACACAAAAAAGCTGCAATTTATAATTACTTTTTTTCCTGTCACATCTCACTTCATCGCAACTCAAACCCCTCACTGCCATAGTTACTCCAGCAGAGCTGAAGGGCAAAGACAAAAAGCGTTTTGCTTCAGGAAATCTTGCTTTTTTTTTTCCTTCCTGTTGCCTGGAGTAGTAGTAAGATCACTCCCAGCAGCAGAGCTGTTAACTGCAGCAAGCTACAAAACCCACCACAAAGAGCCTGTCTCCAAACAACAGCAAATATCCCCAACACAAATCACTGCCCCTACCTCTGGCTGTTCATCAGAATTGGCAAAACGTTTGGGTTTTTTCTTTCCTTAACACAAAAGAAAGGAGCAAAAAAACCCAACAACAAATATAGAACCAACCAAAAAAGAAAGTACATACACAGCTCCCAAGGACAGGCTGAAGGATAGCTTGCAAACTGCAATTACAGATAACTAGGTGTTTAGTTACGTGTTCGAGTACAGGTAAATACATGTTCCTACAAACACACCACACCAGCACACAAGAAATTGGTGCTTTTTAGCTAAGAAAAGGTTGAGCTACTTGCTGCTTGCCTGACCGCGGCATGAGAAACACAGCAAGCTGACTGCAAACCAGTTTCAGAGACAGCAAATCCCAGTATTGAGCACACTAGGTGTCCTGGAGATGTGCATTTTGGTACCTGGTATATCCAAGCAGTATCTAAAATTCAAAGCAAGGGCAAGGACAGTAGAAAAAATTGTTCAAAGCGTAAAAGAGTAAGAACAAGCTTTATAGAAACTTGACTTATCTCAGTTTAACAGAGAGTATTTCTATTTTGACTCACTGTAAAGACCTTCGCAGAGTTTAGAAGGTAGCTCTAATCTATAAACATACATCTGACATTTCCTGCTCAACAACACAAAACAAAACAAACACAGGTTCCTCCGCAAAAGCCGCATTAGTCATGGGGATTGCCCGGCTCATTATCTACACCCCCCTCTTCAGCCCATGTCCCCTCAACCCGAGCCTTATGACCACCCTCCAAGCCTTCCCAAAGCCATCAGGGCATTTCACTGTCTTAAGACAAGTCACCTAATTGTACGTGTCGGGCAGGAGGTCCACGGAGGCAAAGAGGCCAGTTTATTTTCCCACCTCCCAGATGCTTGTTTCCAAATCCGTGCCGCTCTTCTCTTGCCAGATTGTGTGAACTCAACAGTTTGATGCAGTTCACGCTGCGGCCACATGAGCATCCCCCCATTTCTGCGTGTTGAGGAAACATTCTCCAGCAACTCATCTGGAAACAAGGATATCTCCTGCTCCACACTGACTTCAGATAACCAATGAGGTTTGGAAGAAAAGAGCTTAAGGAGGCAAAAGCAACCCATGGGCGGCATCCTACGTCATCCGCCTACTTCTCTCCTGTGACTATCAATAGGAAAGGATGCTCTGCCTACAGCTTGCTCTTTCAAAAAGGTTGATAACACTTTTTTAAAAGCTAAGAGTTAGGAAAATTAAGTCCCCCAAACCAAAAATTGCATGTAGACACTTACGAAGTATGGGAGAACCAGGGTTTTCTCCAAGACATCCACAAAAGGACTATGAAATAAAAAGCATCAGGCTGCTTAGTACACATTGCAACATCAGCACGTTTTGTAGCCCCTGACTCACCAAGTTCTCTCAAAAAACCACATCTGGTTGGAGAAACGTGTCTATGCCACACAACGGGACCATTTTGCTTTATGAATGCTGTTTGGGCATTCAGAGTAAATGCATTTTACCAGGAACCTTAGCTTTTAACAGAGCAGCCAACATTAAGAGTCATTTACTTTGATTTCTCTCAGCAAAGAAAACAGCAGAGATGAATCTTTATTTTTAAAGAATGGTTTTCCACACAAGCCCCGTCATTCCACCCATCAAGGAAAAACGCCCAGGCCCAGCAGCTTCCTGGCTAGAGAAGTCCAATCGTTAGCACAGGTTAACTGGTCAGACCAAAGGAAATTGCTTTCAAGAACTGGATCTTGTCTCACTGATCTATGAAAGCTGGGAATTAACTTTAAAAATAAATAAAATCTAAGTGTTAGTGCCTCTGGATAAGAAATTCCTTCGATAACCCTGTGTGGCTGGTCTCACTGGCACGTGATTCAGAGAAGTGTCACCAAGAAGACCAGCGGTTTCAGGCAGAGAACGTAATCTCTAGACTGGAAAATACATGGGGGCTAAAACACCGGTTTGAAACACAGGAAGATGAGCTCTAAGTCCCACTGCTCAAGAAAAGATCAGATACAGGTTATCTGCTGAGATCCAACACCACAGATGGTGAGCCTTCAGCTTTTTTTTCCCCATTTTTTGAAGGGAGGGACTTGCCTGAGAGGTAAAAGCCAGGCAGCAGTCAGTGATTTATTTATTTATCTTTAAATAAACTGAGCAGTGTCCATCCAAAAGCATGATGGAAAATAGTGAAAATTTATCACAAATACCAGCACCACCAGATACTGTCTTCAAAGCAGCACATTCATCCATCAGCGACAGCATTAACAATTTGATGAATGCTTTCTAGAAAGGGTATTTCTACATCTCCAGTAATCAGCCTTGGGATCTATCTGGAGAATTTAACAAGTTATTTCCGGATGTTTATGATAACTAGAAGCTGTGAATAAGCTCCAAAACACAGTCAAAAGATTTGCCAGTGCAACAAGACGCATTTGGCTGGGCACCACACCGCATTTTGTGCCTAAAGCTATACAACAGGTCCTCCACAATTCTCTAACCATTAACACAAAAGTTAAAGGGAAAAAAAAAAAAAAAAAAGAAAAGAAAAGAAAAAAAAATCACCTTAAACAGTAGGAAGAAGATGGGAGAACAGAAGTAAAAAAGGAAAATAAAATAAAAACAAAAAAAGTTAGCGAACAGGAGATCACCCATTTATAATCAGCAATTGAAGACGGTGACAGTGAATTTCTTCTAACCCCCACACCGAGACCCTGCACGGCACCTTCAGCCCGAGTCCAGAGGGACCGGCTCCAGCTGCGGTTTGTCTGGACAATCCACACTGGCAAAACTCCGACGCTGCTCTCAAGGACAACACAAAGGGAAATATCCCCTTATGAAACAAGGAAACTGCTATACTACACAAAAAAAACAATCAAATCAAAATTGTTCTTTTTTTCTAATAAAAGCGACTAGGATGCATTAGATTAGTATGGAGATGGTTTTGAATTAATCTCAGTATGCCTCCAACACCCAGCTGTAAAAATACAAGAGAGTTCCTGCACGCTATGAACAGCCTCTTTAACCCCTGATATAAATCTCCCGGAGAAGAAAGCTCTACCTGAGCTACACAAGCTCAGTTACACAGTTTAGTCAGTTACACAGACTAAACTCTTGGGTTCTTAGACATCTAAGATTTGTGAAAATGGGGGAAATGACGGTAAAAATATTCCCATCTTTTATGAAGGCACACTGCCTAGTCCTAAATTCTATCTGCAAGGCTCACACAAGGAAGCTATCAAGGCTAAACGATAAAAATTGAAATCAGTCTACCGAAAATCTGCAAGAGGGAGTGAAACGACCAATTCATGGAAGCTCAAGCGCCTGGATGACAGGCTGTAACTTCCTGCGTTTGTCTAACACAACCAAAACACTCAAAGGTTGAAGCCACCGTAATTCAAAACGGAGGGGAGGCAAAAGCACCGAAGAACAGTCATAAATATGCAACACGCTACAACCTTTAAGGAGGCTATTGGTTTTCCTAAGGAAAAACTCAGCTGGCTCCTGGTGCTTTGGCAAGCGGGGCAGCACTAAAAGAATAGGTACAAACCAACGGCAGGTACAAATATCATTTGCCTTTTGTTACACACACAAGGAGACATTTCTTAGCCAAAGAAACCCTATGTTTACACAGTATATCAGTGCTCATAAAGAACATTTCACGACTGTGTGAGACCCAACTTACGCATTCCTCTAGCTGACAGCAAAATTAGACTTTAATCCATTAGAAATGCATCAACAAAATGATGTCCATATATTGCAAATGCCAAAAATAGCTTGGGTTGACCTACTGTTGGTATCTCCAAAGACACGGGCTTCTTTAAGGTCAAACACTGTATTCCTGATTTTCCCCAGGTACATATTTCTTCCCATGCCAGCAGAGAAAGTGCACTATAAAGCTTAAGTCATCGGGTGTTATTTACTTTTAGCATGCTCACAAACAAAATATTTCCTTGCGAAAGATAGGGTTGCATATCTGTTAATATAAACATTATGACCCTTGAACCAACCCACTCGAATGATGAAGTTGAGATTCAAGCAGCTGCTAACACCAGGAGTCTCTGGCAGTGAAAAGATCACCTAAAAACCCATAGGAATTCCATCCAAAGGGCTTCTGGACAGGGGATCCTGCAATCTGCTGTCACCCACATGTACTCAGTTCATTTAACAACTTACCTAGTATAACCACTTAACTCTTAATTCTACAGATCATGTATTACAAGGAATATTTTTCTTACCTGCTCTTGGCAAACATTGATTGCTTGTATGTATTGTGCTGAAAAAACTTCACTACCCTCAAATTTACTAAGGTCTGAGCACTGCTGCAACTACATGAACACTAATAAATCTAAGCTCTCCTTCCAGCCCACGGTTCAGAGGCCTCCATCTAATCCAGCACCAGCAACGAGAGCAACTTCTTAGAGCTGTCTGTCGCTCACTGGAGACAAGAAAATCCACAGTGATAAAAGTAACAAAATTCACTGAAGAGTGAAAGGATTGCAAAAGCAAACAGTAAGACAGCTCTAGCCCCACTGAACTGCCTGCAGTAACAACAGGCAGGCAGAGTTTGGAATTTTTAATATAATCCCCACGTGTTAAAAGTTGTCTTATGTTTTTTGCAGATGCCTGTGGTATTTTGCTATGCTATCATACAAGTGAAATATATTCTAAAAGCCTTGATACATATACCCTGGCGAAGGTAGGTGACTGCTCCCCTAGAGCTCCACGGCATCCCTTTTTCCTAGAGGTTTTTTCTTCAG
>KZ509571.1:23715-34751 GCA_002844005.1 Limosa lapponica baueri | reverse complement strand
CCTGGGATGTCCTTTACTGTTCCTCCAACCAACATTTTCGAACAAAAACCTGTCTGGAGAAGTCTCGGGCACCTCCTGTATCTGAATTTGTTCCTTAAAAACCAAGACAAGCGGAAAACACAGACACAATTTGAGAATCTCTCTTTAAAGTAGGAGTAAACCATTTAAAGTTCATCTAAATCTATTCCCCTGTTCTTTATCATTACCAACGAAAGCAGCTTACTGTTTATCAGATTTTATGGCCAACTCTGTCACAGAAATCAGATTACCCTACCCTTCCAACTTCCCCTCTTTGTAGAAGGAGGTTTGTCCTTTCTCTCTATATGCAAAGAACCTGCTCTGCAGCCTTCTGCTACTCAGAGTTTGACACAACTGTGCCAAGAAGAGTCTTTATATTCATCGCAGCTCCAGCAGAAAACCCCATCAATTCTGGAACGGAAAATGAGGTCTGAATAAAAAGGACTGGCCAAATTTTGCCAGTCTGCAAGAGTCATCGCCACCAAGTCCCTGTCCAGAGGGAGCCCAGTCCTTACTGAGCAGAGAACTTGCATGGAAGCACATGCTGCTACAGAGAGACTGCTTTTAGCATCTGTGATAACAAAAAAGCCCAAAAATCTGTCTAGGATTACAAAGCACAGAAAGACAGAGAGATTTTTATAAGTCACCAATACTTTTTCTGAAAGATGACTGACTAGGTGAGTCCACTTCTCATCAGAACACGGCATTTACCTTTCTTAAGCCAAGAACCATTTACAGAATACACAAAGTTTTCAGCACAGAAATCATCGCTTTATGATAAAAAAAACCAGAACACACAAATTTTCTATAGGGATTTGGTAATTTGCAACTAGAAATATATTTACACAGTAAAGCAAAACAGCTGCTTCCAGACAACTGCAGGTGTTCCACCAGACACGCTCTTCCCGACAAGAGGATGCTCAAGAAAGCCAAATGTCAGGTTTGCAGGCGAGAGTTAGATGCTGCAGGCAAAATAGTCACAATCTAGTAAATACAGCCCAAAACAGTAGGCTTATGAAGACATTACCCATCTGCTCTAAGCGCTCCCAAACCTGGATAAATAACATGCACAAATACCAAACCTGTGTGCACAATGAAATATATAAACTTTAAATTGAAAGAGATATTTACAGAATTTGGAGCAACATTTGTTACCTACCCTTCATCTCTTTCAGAGGAAAAGGTATGCAGACAACAACCACGATCATTAGCAATTATGTGGATGCGGTATTATATTTCATGGATTTTCTTTGTTGTTTAAAATAGATTTTACAGCCAAATTGAACACAACTGAACTGAGATATTATCCAGCCAAGAAGGTCAGTGTCCTGGAGTGAAAAACACAGCTTGGAATCTTGTCTCTGCTCTGTCCATTCTTCTCACCTCTCATTGAGAATGCCAGACAGTGCTATGGTTTTCTGGTAGTTTTAAGAAATGTGATATATTATATGCTGGTACAGCACCTACTTACCGCTCAGAAAGCACAGAGAGCAAAGTACTTTTATTTTATTTTATTAACTCCTTTGAGATTTTTGCAGACTCCTTAGAACTGGCTAGGAAATTAAGCTATGTTTTAAAAACTCTTTCAAAGTTTACGCTTAAAAATAAAATAAATCCCTCTTTATAATGGAGCATATAAAGATGGAGGATGAATACAACATTATTGGCTGGAAATGCCATTTTGCATGAGGAATTGATCACGAGTCTTCAAAGAGCACATCCCAAGTGATCAAGAAAATTCCTCCCTTCATATCGATTGTTGATGTATGAATATTCATTATTTTGCCAGCCAAACACAGCTTTTTGTGGGCTTGGGATTTTGTCATTTCTTGACTAATTCTTAGTCTCCTTGAGGAAAAACCTCACAGGACAGAGATGAAAAAGCCCATGCAAAGCAGTTTAAACAATTATTTCAAGCTGCACTCTGAAGACCAGATTTAGCCCCTCACACACCTCGTATTACATAAAGTGCACTTTCCTTTGCTTTACAGGCCTATAAAGCTTTCTCAGCTCATATTCATCACAGATTAATATATCAATCACCTTTTCCTTTAGTATTATGAGGGATATTTATTTCCGTTTTAAAGGAGTATAGTTGAAAATGTATCTGCTATACCAAACGTCAGTGCTAACTGGCACATAGTGAAGCCACAAAGTCTAAGTGAGCTGCGCTGTCATTTGAGCGACTCACAACTCCAAGTGTTACACAATCAGTACATTCAGATTAAAAAAAAAAAAAGTGCTGAGATTTAAGATATCGGAAAGACTCTCCCAGGCAAGAGAGATTGTTTTCTGAAAATTCTTACTAGCAGTTTGTTGGTAATGCACCTTTACAGTATGATCTCTGCATCTTCTGGGTTGTTTCTACAAGACTCACCACACTGATCCCATTTCAAACCTTTCTTCTAGCTTCAACCTAAGTTTTTTTTTCCCTAAATAAGGCTAAAACCATCTCTTAAAAACAGCTGATGTCTTAAGAATTCCAGTGGCAGTAATTCCATAGTCAGAACATTGGCAAATAGGCTTTATTCTGACTTCCACCTTTATAAATCAGGACTATATAAGGAGCAGCCTCACTGAATATCAAACAGCAATTACGCAATTACAACTAGCAATATTCAAGAATCTCTTTATAAGTCACAGAAAAAGAACTGCATTTTGCAACATAATAGATTGCTTGTTACAACATAGTAAAAATAGGTAAAATACTTATTATGTGGAATGTTTGTGATACTCAATACCACATTTCTTCTGACAGCAAGCAGAAACGAGGACATTCAGTGATGTGGCTGATTATCAGATGTTAGTCTACTCCTTTATTGAATAGAGGATCATTTATTACATTAAAATAGTCTTAGAATACCTTGAAGACTACTGCGAGCCTGCTGAGAAGACAAATTCACTTAAAGGCAAGTTTTTATAATATGATAAACAAAGATTCCAAAACACTGATCTGTTATGACAGGCTCAATTTCCTTCCTGCCTGAAAGAGAAATACACCAAAACTTCAAACTCAACAACAACAAAATCCAAACTCAACACAAGGCACGTCAATCTACTTCTATGAACTCCAAGTCACAGATCTTTAACAAGAAAAAAATCTTTCCAAACTCCACAGCAATATTTCATCATCTAGAGCCTGTTTTACAACAGCAAGGTTCTGTATTTCCTAGGAAGCCAGTAGTACTGTGTTGCACAAACGTGGCTTAAAGAAAGACAAAAGACTTTTTAGATATAGTGCCCATTAAAACCCTCAAAAGAAAAGTACAAGATCTGAGAAAAGGAACAGAGGTGCAGAAGTGCAAAGGAAATTTTATAAACCTAGTCAATTCAGAAAAATATAAAGGGGGCTTTATTTGAGTTCATTTGATATTATGACAAGAGACTTGACAAGGCCTCCTGCTTTTACAAGCTGAAGGCCAAGCTTTATCATCTTCTCAGGTGCAACCCTCTCACTGAATCCACATGATCAGATACAACACCTTTCTGGATTCAAATGCGGGATTAGGTCACGATGACTTCTGTGAACAAAGAGCCAAAAGTTGGCAGAACAGAGCTATGTGTATTTCTGAGGAATTAGAGCAGGGCGCAGAAATGAACTCATGCATAACACCACAAGCGTATCTTGAAACTGAAGAGCTGGATTTCAACATACCTTTTTCATTTCATTTTCTAGGTTTTCTTCCTCTTGACCTTCAGACAGTCGCCGTCTCAGCTCTGCTATTTCCCGTTCCACATTTTCGCGATATTGATTCCATTGAGCTCGCTCTTGCTCTAACCTGTGATGATACTGGAGCTCATAGTCACGAACAGTCTCTATAAAACAGTATTTTCAAAACTTATTTGCAATGCAAGTTAAAAAACAGAGCTTTAGGAACTCCATCTTCAACCAGTCAATGATCTATCATAATTGATCAAAACTAGAACAACAGTGAACTCTCCCTTCCCCCTCTTCCCTTTGAGTCTTGCCCCAAAAGCAAAAGACTCAAAGAAACTGCACCTCAATTTGTATCATCACTAGAAAACAAACAAACAAGCCTCCAAAACTGTGTAACTCCCAATTTCAAAACAACATATGTGTCTAACATCCTATTTAGCAGCACATTTTGTACCTCCAAGCACATCACCCAAACAAACTACCAAAACCCTACTTATTTACTCCAAAATTCAAAGGAACTAGAACTTCTCACATAGCTTTCATTTCCCCATTGTTAATATTATCCCTTCAGGTAAGGAGCTGTCTTTGTTTACACACGTACAGCAGCTGGCACAACTGAGCCTTGATCTAGGTTCATTTATCTACCTAGATCATAAATAAACAGAAATTTGTGTACTCAATATACATGAAGATTTGTGTTCTCTGGGGGAAAAGCACCATCAGGTGATGGAAAAACTGCCTAAAACCAACAGGCTTGCAGGCTCAGAATATTGTGATCCTGTTTGTGAACCTTTAAGAAAACAGCCAGTTATGGCAACAGTCTGTCCCCAGTTTACATCCTGCATTTTGTTCCTTGCACGCAGTCTGTCTCAGAAACACCAACAGCTGTGCAACGTGCAAACATAACCAAGAACAGCTCAGAACTATCAAGAAAAAAACAATGATCCAGGACTGATAGAGAGCAGCATGTTCAGTCACTTGCCTGGGGAAAAGTCCATGTGATAGCACTGCAGGGACACTTAACTGCCTGACAGCAGGACTATGTTCACACAAAAGGAGAAGAGAGTCATGCTGTCAGCCCAAAGCTGTTCTCAGACTTGTCAAATTACATACATTACACTTATCTTCGTGGAAGGATGAAGTATCACATTCATAGTCCCTCAAAAATGCTCGGCATATATGTGGGAGTTCCCACTGCCACGATTCCTTCCAAATTCTACCCTCATGTTAACAGAACAGAACAACCAAGCTCCTTTTCACAAACTTAGGAACTTCACCCATCACTTCTGTGGCCCACTAAACACATACTGAAGAGGTGTCTGATCTCAGCGGCAGCAGCTTGCCTGGTTGTTACCTTTCATAATAGCTTGTAGTGAAGCTACTTCTTCTTGCCACTGTCTCTTCACCTCATCGATAGCTTCCTGCTTCGTATTCTCAGATACTGTAGCTATAGCTTTGATGTTCTCCATTTCAGCATGAGCTTCCATCAGCTGGGTCCGCAATTGTCCGAGATCATCTTGGGCTGCTTGCAGCACTGCATTTTGTCTTTTCAGGTCCTCTGAAAAGAAGTAGTATTTACATTCAGCTTGATTAACAAATTCAATCTGAAGAGTATCCATAGTTGCTATGGCAAAGAAGAGTGCTCTAACAAGGGGGTGAAGGAAGCACGGATCATAACGACTGAACAAACATTAGAAGGTGTCTTAAGTCTTTTTTGACTTCCCTTGCCCTTGCCTTTTATTAAAAAAGTACCTACCTTCGCATGGATGCAGCCACAAAGCAGACACTGTAGATATAACCTATTAATCAATATACCTGATGAAAGTGAACCGTGTTTTTAATTAGTTCATTATTATTTAACTCATTCTGGTAATGAATCTCGAAAAAAGAACAACGGACAGGAAGAGAGTTCTTCCCCCATTTTTGGCACCAACTTGGACCTGAATTTGGATAGAACACTTCATATTTCTTGAATAGAAACACTGTGTGACCACCGCCTGGAGCCCACATAAGAAAACTATGCAGCCTAATTTGTTCTTTACCATTGCTTTGCTAAAACTAAGCTTCTACTGAAAAAAAAGGGATATATTCAATGGAACGTCTGGTACTTCTCTAATTGTTGCAACTATAAAGAGAAATTAAACTCATTTCACATTATCCTCCTGAGTTTTCAGTTAATCTGAAGGCACAAACTCTGGAAGATGTGTATTATACAACTCATTCCAAAAGCACTAACACAAAATAACATTTTATGCCCACGTAGTCTATTTCAACGGCAATCACTTTTAGCAGAAACATCTGGCCAGTGCACAACAAACAGCAAGTGATCTCCACTTCTTGCCCTCAGTACCAAAATGTTTAATTAATCCTGGTGCCCAACACTTTACCCCTCGATAGAGAATATGAAACCCAGAGCTAATCAGGTACTCAAAAGGGCATTAATCCTTGTGTAAAAAAAGATCTTGTAGCATTTATATTACTTAGTTCTCAAATGACAGTATCAAGGATTGGGTGCCGCAGTCCCAGTGTACATTTAGGAAAGGATCTTGGAGAAAAGGGAGGGGAATAAAGGTTTTTTGGGGAAAAAAAAATTGCTTGCATATTCTCCTCTGGTATCCTTCCACTTCAGTACATATAAAATTTTTTTTCCACTCATCACAATTTGTTTTTATTTTCTATTTTTTGACTGTTCTGTTCTGAAAAAGAGAGGAGAATTATTGCTGATCTCATCAGCAGCGTCTTGTATCTTAAATTTCCTTTCATCCAGCTGCTAGAAACACAAAGAAATAGGCCTTCTGTATGATCTGATCTTCGTTATGCCTGTTGTATTTCTGCTCTCATAAGCTTATACAACCAGCTGCAGTCATAATGCATTATTTTTTGGCTGTGCTTTCATATGTTAAGGACAGGAAAATCATCAGGATTAGAAATAAATCAATTTGGCTCTCAGAACAGCAGCTATCTCTGCTCTCTAATTCTTCATCAGATATTTGAGCTCATATGGTTCAAATTTTCCTGTAAAGAGTGTTATTGAAATAGATGCCCTTGGCTGGTTTTAAAACTTTTATAATGTTTGTCTGCTTACATTCTGCCTCAGATGGAAATTTAAGACAAATTAATACTACATAAAAAAGCAAGCCACAAAGTACAAACAGCACACCAGCTAGACTGTGTCCTTCCACTTACCAGACCAGCTGCTGTTCAGAGAGAACGAGCACACCATGGCTTCAGAAAGTTAATATTAATACTCAGTGGTGGTGTTTCTGCGTGTACATCAAGTTGCTCTGCTGACTGCTATCCATGCAAGCAAACCTTTAAATTTAATTCTAAAAATTCGTTCTAGGAGGCTAAATAGCCACCTACTGAGTTTTATTCTCTGCCTGTCTCTTATGTTATTATATCTGTTTAAAAGTTTACTGTCACTTTTCCATTTTTGGCAAATCAGACACAACAATGCCTTATCCCACCAACCATGCTGGATGTGCAGTCAACTATCCCAGCAGAAAACCCCCTTAAATCCTAATTATCCCTAAACAAAATAGGAAAGCGTGTGCATGGGCAATTGGGGAGTTGTAGGCGGCACTACAAAGGTTATTCTTCCTACAGGGATTATTTGAAGATGAAGTTTAATAAGCTTTAGAATAATTCAGAGAATTGAGAACTTACCTTCCTTAGCCAAGTATAACTCCTTAAATTTTGCTCTCTTTTGATTAAATTCTTGCTCAAGTTGCTGCTTTGTGCGCAGAAATTCTGCATTGACCTTTTCCAATTCTGCTACCCGTTGTAGAAGAGAAACTAAAAATAAAACAGAAGATACGGTACGTCACTAACAGTTACGGCATCCCATTCTCCAAGTTTGAGGCTTGGGGCTTATTCTTTTTAAAATATCTTTACTCATTAGCCCAGTTGTTGCCCCATGGTCCATCAGGACAACTAGTCAGAGTCCTTCAAGTAACAAAGGAAGATAAGTTTTCTTAGACTGTAGCACCAAATTGTAATTAGACATCTTCACAGCACTACGGGGACACGTGGCAGGGAATTCTGTAGAAAACAGTCTCCAAAAAAACCCCACAATTTTCTATATGCAATGAAGGAATGGAAATGGAAAAAATCCAGCGCCAGAACTACTTCTATTGGTGCTTCTTTCCAATATACTGGGACTTCAGTCACGAGGCACAGGAACAGTGTGTGAAGGCTGAGCAGCAAAGCACCAAGTTCTCAAAGGCTGAGGCCAAAGAAAAGAAAGCAGCAGCTGCTCAGCCAACGATGGAGGAACAAAGCACAGAAAAACCCGTAAGCTAAAAATTAGGTGCCATTATCCTTCCTGTCTTCAGCTCTGCACATTCACCAAAAGAAGGTGAACCAGATTATAGTCAGAGAAGTTTGCCAGAAGATGATGATGATCTATGGAGGAACAACTAATCATAAGATCAAACTCTCATATCCAGCAGGTAAAAATCCTCAAGGGTGCACATATATCATACTATTTTCCAGTATTTACCACATTAGCAGGTGATCTGGTGGTACAACAAAAAGAGGAAGTCCACAAAGCCCCTAAAGATTGTTAAAATGCTGCTGTTATTGAAAAAAAAAATCATACCATTGTACGATGCCATAAAGATGCCACAACCACTGACCCTGTAATATTGATCTTCATGTGCAATATTAACTTCTTTGCACCTCAAGTAGTATAGGTTTGGTTTAGGTGCCAGACAGTTTCATATTGCACACCTCAGACCTCGAATACGAAACAAAAGACGGATGAGCTAGAACAAAATCCATCTCCCTGCTGCAACGCACTGGGCAACTAATGTTCCTCTACACAATCCTCTATCTGTTCTGCAAAAGCATTCTATGGACATGTTCCAACTCTGAATCACTTCTCTCCAGTTGTAACCTCTGTATAGCACAGACTAGATACGTAAACGTTTCTGATGGCTCAGTATTTTATGTATCACACCCAACACGCTTCCCACCAAAAGCAAGTAGTGAAAACACAGTACAGAGGCTTCACCACCTCAGCAGCACCAAATGTTTAGATTTGCAAACAGGGGGAATCAGTTCTAGAGCTTACAGTGGTAGAACACTGGACGGTCAGTGCCATTGAGATGGAGTGAATTAAATTTATTTTTAGTACCAGATGACTTAGAGTAAGAGCAGACAAGAACAGGTATGTTTTCCTGATTGCTGGTTAGGAGGCTTATGATGTTATGAAATACAGTACTAATCTGTTCAACTCTGTATTAGATAAAAGGTATCTGCAGGTACAGAACTGAAGAAATTTTTTATGTTGCTTTTTTGTTGAAATCTTCGTTTTGTTTTTTTATCATCTTAAACATCAACCCATCAGCTTTTCTGGCCAGCAACCCCTACCCGGATTGCACAAGGCCAACTGCCCAAGGGTACTCTCCAGAAAATGAAAGGAACCTGCAGCAAAGACAACACACTCTGGGCAAACCTTCAAATGAGTCAGGAAAGCGGCTGGATCAAAACCAGGGAAGAAGTAGCACACGGGGAGCCAGGCCCAGGGAGCAAAAACGCTTCTCAAGGCTGAAGAGATGCCTTTGAGCTCTTGCTGAAGTCTTCTGAAGAGAGAGGGTTTGCTGGCGTTTCAGCTCCTGCAGCCCAGGCAGCGCAGCTCGCAGGGACATCTCCTATTAGACCAGGTTGCTCAAAGCCCCATCCAGCCTGGCCTTGAACCCCTCCAGGGATGGGGCAGCCACAGCTTCTCTGGGCAACTGTTTCAGTGCCTCACCACCCTCACAGTAAAGAATTTCTTCCTAGTATCCCATCTAAATCTCCCCTCTTCCAGTTTAAAACCATTACCCCTCGTCCTATCACTCCACTCCCTGATAGAGTCCCTCCCCTACAGCCCCCTTTAGGGACTGGAAGGGGCTCTAAGGTCTTCCTGGAACCTTCTCTTCTCCAGGCTGAACAACCCCAACTCTCTCAGCCTGTCCTCATAGCAGAGGTGCTCCAGCCCTCTGAGCATCTTCGTGGCCTCCGCTGGACCCATTCCAACAGGTCCTTGTTTACTGGGATCCCTTTCCAGCTTTTTTTTTTGCAGAGAGACAGCAGCAGCTGGGCTACTGCTGCCATCAGAGAGCTGTTGTGCAAGGCCACTGAGCTGTTTTTCTTCCAAAGGTGAGAGTTGCTTCTGCTGAGGATGGAAGGGAGAGAGGACAGCACAAGAGCAGGAACTTCAAGTGCTTTGAGCTGGGGGAACAACAGACTCATCCTTCTTAAGTCCTCCAACCCAAACGGGAAGAAGGATGGCAGAGTCACCAAGCAGGAAATGCAATTTTAACTTCAAATGTTTACATTTACAGTATTCCCTTTCTCTACAGCTTGGCAGTTACGCATAAAAAAAGTAATAAATAAATAATCAACCCCCACTACAAGAGAGTTCTGGCTGCTGTCAGGGCCAGCTGCAGGCATCCAAAAAACCAAACAGTTTAAGATCTCAACTGCAGGTCATGCATCACTGCAACTCCGTATTAACAACAATCTTTTTATCCAGATACTAAGTTCAAAGCTGTTTTACCACCTGCACGATGTATGTGGCTCAGGACAGACCTTGCCGTGCCTCACACAGGAGAGGAGCGTGTCTGCGCCACCGCTGTCCCCATCGCAGTGGCACAAGGCACATAAACTTGAGGACAATAAGCTGTGAAATACATCCCTGGAGGTGTTCAAAAGACGGGCTGACGTGGTGCTGGGGGACATGGTTTAGTGATGGTTTTTTTGTCAGAGTTAGGTTGATGGTTGGACTAGATGATCTTGAAGGTCCCTTCCAACCTAGATGATTCTAACCCCCTGAAACATACCTGCATGAAAAGTAAAAGCAAAGGAAGGTTTGTTTTCTAAGATAGTATGACCACCACCTCCTTTCTGCTAAGTACGAATGATTAAATTTGCACCAAAATCCCTTCCTTCTCTGGGGTACGATTTGTACGATGGCCATACAAGACCCTCCACCTTCCAAAACGAGAGGGTGAACCCAAATCCCAGTTGCTGGATGCAGGGAACTGCGGGGCTAAAGTCCGCCTGGACACGCACTGAAGTCAATGGCGGGATACAGACTCATTCACAGATCTTTCTACTAGGCCTCTGTCATTTATAGTTGACTCCTTGCTCTGAATTCAGGTCCAACTGACCCCAGGTCTGTAACAGAGCCCGACTGAAACCAGATCTTGTGCTGCACACGCCATCGGAACAGGCACAGGACACGCTGTATTTCATAAGAACAGTACTGTGGAAGATCTAATTCCCTAATGAGGGCCCTAACTCATCAAGAAAAACCAAACCCCTAAAGACAGAGTTTCTTAACTCGTGAAACAGCATTAAGAAGAATTTAAAT
>KZ509571.1:0-11401 GCA_002844005.1 Limosa lapponica baueri | reverse complement strand
ACTAGGAAGGGAATAATGCTAAAGCCTGAGCGTTCTGATAGTGAAAAACTCTGCCAAAATATTTTGTTTGGTAACCTTTATTTTCAGAGATGGCAAACATCCAGATTGGAATTAAACCCAGGGAGGCTGAGAGTATACCACCTTCAAAAATAAAAATATTTTTTAAAAATTGGGAATTACTGTTCCAGTCCTGCAATCTAGACAACACACATATTAATTAAAATCTCAGAAAAACCCACCTTGACCAGATCAGTAAGAAGCACACACCTACTTGCACCACAGGCTGCCATCATTAACTAACAGTTCACAGCTCAGTGCACAAAGCTACAGCAGCAGCCAAAGGACTCTGCACTTGGCCTTTCTGCGATTCTTATCATATGGAACCTCTGTTACCACACACAAAAGAATTAGAGGGTTATTAACTTCTATACTAAGCCAAAGTACAAAAACAGGGTAGGACCTGACGTCCATTCTTTTCCTATTTCTTTGTGCTATTCCTTCCCCTCTTCTTGGGCCCATTTTCATTTCAGTTACGGGCACCAGAATAGAATATACATTCTATATTATATTCCCCTCATGTTGTTTCATATATGTTATTTCTACTACAGTAGAAATAGTAGTCCCTTTATACTTGCTTTCAACAAAAAATCATAGCTGATGTGTCTTGCACAAGTAAAGAATCCATAAGGTATTTATAATCAATATAAGTAATTCTAAAAATCCATCATTTTTCCTTAGGGGAACATACTAATCCAGTTCTATTTTGTCACATGTAATCTTAAATCAGAGGTTACGCTACTCCTTTAAGCAATAAATTCAGTGCAGACATCTAAAAATATTAAATAATTCCTTCCTTCCATATTTTCTCCACATTAAAATAGAACGGAGAAGTTTCAAGGCACACTTTTGGCAAGTTACTTAAAAATAAAACCAACACACATGAGAACAATAGTGTAGTAATCAAAGCGGATTAAAAACCCCAAACTGGTCCTATTCCTGCCAAAGGAGGATGGGGGAAAGGAGCCATTTTAGAAGTTCCAATTCTTTAGTGCAAGAACAGCAACCACTTTCAGAATCCATCCAACTTGCAGCCAGTTTCCCGCCCGCCACGTGCCGTATTTACAGCATCCTCATCTTCCCACAGCTAGAAAGCATGAGAAAGCAATCTGTACCTCCTACAAGAAAGATTTCAACAGCCTATCATATTACTAAATTTTAGTTGCTCCTTTTTGCCTTCTATTTAAACAACAAAAAATAAAATAAAATCTATCCAACTCATAACTTCTAACATACTACTAATATACAGCTACCTTTCCTGGTCAAGAGGCAGCAAACATTTGTACAATGCTCAGTTCCACTGAACACCTGCAGACAGACAGTCTGCAAGAGCCAAGAAGAAAATTTGTTGGAAGCTGTTCTGTAGCTCTCAGAAGGCTAAAGAACAATAAACAATGGTTATTCACCAGAAAGCACACAAGAGCAACCCACACCACCATCGATCTTACAAGTGTGACAGCAAGTAAATTCACCTTCCCCTTAGTATTCTAGAAGGATGAGTACACAATCATTGACCTTAATGTAGGAAAAAACTCCCATAATCTAAGCACCTTCATCATTAAAACTTTGAAAAGGTAGACTGAAATACTGAAATCCCCGAGGATGAGCACGTTCCCGTGTAACTCCACCAAGAAAAAAAAAAAAGCCACACAATTCCCTAGATATGCATAATTAAAAATACATCATTGCCCTTTTCTAACAGAGTGCTTTCCCAGGGAAACTCATCTGTTCTCTAAAAAAAGAGAGCTCTGGCACAGTCCCATGGCTGGGTAAGCACCTGCCCTTCAAGATTCTGCACTTCTCTCTGGTCCTCCTAGTTCTACATTATGGCCAGCCTCAACTTAAATTTCTTGCTCTCTCACCCCTTCCCATACATCCCATACACAAACACTGTCCCTTCACTCCCATCTTCCAAGCTATGCGTTACCTACAGTTTTTCATGCATACAGTTCCGTAACCTATTCCAAGGGTAAAAAATACTTCTTTGTCCGTAGTGTCTCCCAAACCAGAAACAAATAACCCTTCCATAACAAAAACCTTCAGGGAAAGCTTATCTTCCTCCTGCATAGGTAAACACCATCCTGAGAGAAGAGCTGTCATTGTCTTTGTCTTTTACAGCAGAGGAATGAACTGTCCCCACCGAGCATCCTGACCTCAACCTCTCCAAGTGCCTTTTCACAGCCCTACATCACCTGCCGTGGCCAAATCCATGACGAAGTCCTGCCCAGACGAGAAATGTCTACCTGGATACAAGCACCACCACCCTTTTCCTCCCTTTCCCAGGGCGGGGAGGCCTCGTCCCACCCCAGCCCGGGCCCTGAGCCCCTTTCCCGGCAGCAGCGAGCAGCGCGTCCTCTGAAGCATTATCCTCCCTGTACGCGCCGGGGACCCGCCCTTGCTCCACATTAAGCACATTTACAGACTAATAACCACCTGCGATGTCCCCTCCGTCCTCGCAAGGCCTTCCCGACCCACCTCTCCCAGCCATGCTCCCCCCGCCGGGGCGCTTACTGCCCGCCCTCCCCTCACACCGCTCTCTCCCGGCCCCACAGGCCTCTCCGCGGGTCTCCCCTTCCCTCACGCCCCCGCAGGCGAGCCCGGGGCTGGGCAGGCCGCGGCCGCCCGGCTGCGCCGAGCGAGGCCGCCTCCCTCTTTACCGTCTGTCGGGGGGCTCGGGCCGGGCTGGGCCATGGCTTCGGCAGGCGAACGGCGCCGCCGCGGCCTCCTCCGCCTCCAGCCGCGGCGTCGGAGCGGGAACCGCTACGCCAGGGGGCCCCGGCGAGAGACGGGAGCTGCCGGCCTGGGCCTCCGCCTCCTCCGCCTCATCCTGACAGCGGCCGCCGCCGGCGGGAGGAGGAGGAGGAGGAGGAGGAGGAGCGCCGCGCAGGCGCCCACGGTGAGACCACGGGACCGGCTGCCACCACCGGAGCTGGGAGGGCCGGCGGCGGCGGGGGCAGGGTGGCTTCTCCCGCGGCGGCCGGCCCCATGCTGAGGTGCTTTGTCACCCAACGGCTGAGGGGGGAGGCAGAGCCGGCCCCGACGGGGGCCCGGCCGAAGCCTCCGCCCGTGACGGGCAGGACCGGGGCAGCGGCGGGCGGACGGACGGGGGAGCTGAAGGCGCCCGGCGGGATTGCCGCCGCCCCGGGTTCGCCCCGAGCGCGGCTGCCCCCTCCGCCCGGCCTGGCCCCAGGGCCTCTGCCTGGCCTGAGGGCCCGGCTGGGCTCCCAGGCCGCGGAGACATCCCTGGGTCCGCTCTCAGTCAGGCTAGCCTGAAATTATAGTTAGTAATCAGGGAATTGGTTAAAGTGATGCCAATGTAATACTGTTCTGCTGTATAATCTAGGGAGGGAGGAGGGTGTGAGCAGGTGGGGAGCAGAAGGAGCCTGTCCACAGAATCGCTTCCCCACGGACAGCCAGGATTTCATGGTGCATGGGGCTGTTTTGATGGAGGAGGTTATTAATCCTTCCACCTAATGGGGAGATCGTGCCTAAACTCCCAGGTTTTTATCACTAAAAACACTGATTTACATCCTCTGGGTGCATGTGAAATCACAGAAAGCCGCATTGGAGTGGATAGTAAGATACCAAGTCCTGTCAAGGGCAGAATCCGTTACAGCTTGCCTTTCTTATGGTTTGCATACCCTAAAACCCAGTCATTTTTAAACTGGGCCTCACAGGACTTCACCCTTCCCCTCGCTTGTTGCCACGGTTTATCAGGCCTTGCTAGCAAAATAGGTGGTAAGGCATGACATAGGATTCTGCATTTCGTATTAGATTCTTGCTCAGTTAAACCAAATATAAACTTGAAACAGGGGGTATTTGAAAATTAATCCTTTAGTTTTTGCGTATTTTGATCAGTTGAGGTAAATTTTCTCAGTCTTTGCTGTTGTAAAAAGCGGGTTTAAAGACTTAACTTTTCAGAGTTACCAACTTAAGTCATGTAGAGCTTTCTCTTCATAGGTATTTGGAGAACCCAGAGCTGCAGATTCTGCACAGAATTGCTGGCTTAGTGACAAAATGATCAAAGGACTAATTATCTACCACTTGAGGTACATTTCCAAATTTCTTAGCTCCTGCTTAGTCTCTTTTAGAAGTAGCTGGATGTTATAAGCTTTCAACACGTAAATCCTCTTGAAAATCTAGTCCTAACTGTGGGACTGAGCTCTTGAAACTCTGTCCTCGTGTGTGTTCATATGGGTACCCCAAACCACCCGTATTAGCAGCTACTTTCATCTTGTTCATGTCAAGGCAAAACTCCCAGACGTTTTGATCTGTCCAGGATCAAACCTTTATGCACCACTCCTGCTGCAAACAGAAAGGGAGATAATATCAAACTTGATATCTGTTGTACCTACAAGCGCTTATTAAGGGATAAATATCATATCCCTTCCATCGCCAAAATATTGACTGTTGGAATTGCAACGTTTCAAAATTTGCACTCAGAACTCCTGAGCATACATATTAAATGGGATTTATACAGTAGTTTGAATAATCGGGAAGCTCTCAAGGGGCTTGTACTTCTTCTTCATTCCTTCTTGTTCTCTAATCTAACTATGTACTAGCTTTATAGATATGGTTCTTACTTAATTTTTCCTTCTTTCTGTGGACAGTAATTGAACCTGACAGAGGCAAAGGTTTATGTAGTATCTAGTCACAATGTCTTGGAACCTGGAACAATTGGGTAACTTCCTCTGCGCATCCCAAAATGTCCCATTTCATTCTAATCACTTGTAGTTCTTAGAGCCTTGATCTCAGAGGATATTCCAGCATGACTCAGCTAAACCTTAAAAGAGATATGCAAAGTTTAACAGTGGTTTGCAGTCATGAGAACAGGTCTATTGCAGTGGCAGAACCAGCCAGGGACCAAAAGTTCTGAATTCCAATTCCCGTGCTGTAAATGGTGGAGAAATGCAGTATTATTGAATTAGTGAGACGTTGGTCAGATCTAGGGAGCTGCAGATGGGCAGAGACTATTTCTGGAATAAACTCCTCCAGCAATAATAACAGTCCTAGGATACCATGCATTTTTATTTAATATATTTGGCCTAAAAGCAACAGGCGTTTTTAGCATCAGTACTACAACCAGCAGACACAAGTTAATGGAAGATGCATCTTCCTGGAGAATGTGTGCTGTGTTAGTACAAGCTGGAGGAGTAGCTGTCACCTTGCACTCTGCCTGAAATTTAATCTTGCGGGCTTGCTGAAAAAGATAAGTTTGCAGCTTTTGTTTAAACAGTAACATCCAGTGACAAGCAGTGAGTGTGTACATTGGGTGGTTGTCTGGAGACCAGGAGTAAACAGGGGGACTATGGTTGGTTGCTTGCAAAGAGCATAGTGAAGTAATTTGCATAACGCATCTAGGAGAGAAGAAGTATTTTCTTTTTGCCTGAGGAAAATAAAACAAGTAGCAAAAGAGCTAATTAAATCTGTTTTCCTAATAGGTCTGTCTTGTGGTTGGCTGATTTCAGTGCTTATGAACACTCCAAGTTCCAAATGAAACTTTTTCCACTTATTTTTTTGAGCATGTAGGAAGATTCTGTGTGGCTTTGCTTTTTTTTTTTTTTTTTTTTTTAATTGGGGCAATTTAACCTCAACTGAAGCATCTATTTTCATTAGGCTTTGAAGACTGTAATGATCACAGTCTTTATCTGTGAAACTAGTCCCAGATCCTAAGTCTGGTTGAGTTACGCTGGCTACGTCCCAACTCCGTGTCAGGACAAGACGGAATTGCCTACATTGTAGTACCTCTTGTAGCAAAGTACACAGCTCTGGGGGAAGCCACTGCCCACTCCAGCAAGACCCTTCGTGTGGATGATCAGAGGGGCCAGGGCTGTGATCAGACTGATGGGGAGTGTGATCACAAAAGCTTTGTATTCATAGGAAGCGAGGCTAATAAAATACAGTGCTAATTCCTTTAGTTTTGAATGGTACAAGATACTATTGTTTTATACGACAGCTAAGCCAATTCTACAAAAAACAGAGTCTTCAAAGAGATAAACTAAAGTTTTGGACTTGCAAAGCCAAGTCTACATCTGGTGTGAATTCAGTGGAAACAGGCTGATGTGTGGGAAATGACAAGCTGGCCTGTAGCACAGAGTCAAAATGGAGATCAAAAACACCCTCTGAAGTGTGCTGTTTCCCATTTATGTTGCTTTACTGGCCTACTGGCCACAAAGAAGTTTGATTCCATTGTGCCCCGTATGATAGGAGTATGCAGTGAATTACAGGCCCCGCTCCCCAGTGTAGTTCATCTCATAAACCACCTGCTGTTTAACTCAGTTCATCCAAGAAAGCTGAGTAACAAGGTAGATTTGGGAAGCGGCTTTGTGGGTTGCCAAGACTAAGACTCCAGTGCACTGGTAGGGGATGAAGATTGCAGAACTGAGGACGCTCTGCCTGAGCAAGTAGAACTAATTTCAAGAGCAACAGCTCAGCTATCCCAGATCACTACCTGTAGGTGTTACACAGTGAAGATTTTGGGAACAGTGTCTTTCACTGGGCAAACCATGAAATGACATTGTCTTTAGATTAATGCAACAAGAATGGTTTGAATGTGGAGAGTAAATATATGACCAGAAAAAATTGTGTGTTCTTAACTCCAGGTGAAGCCCAGGGAAACAGAAGTCACAGACATCTTTAAGGAGGGACTCAGCTGCTCACAGAGCAAGCCTTGGGTTAATTCAAAAGGCAAGTAACAGATTTGTTCTTCTAGCAAGAGAGAAGAGGAAAACCAGAATTTATTGCTTGTACTTTATATAATTCTAGGTTTGCCAGAGTTTGTCTACTGTTTTTCTCACTTTTTATTTGTTTAAAATAAATAAGTGTTCAGTTTCCGAATGTTTAAACATTTCTTTTCCTTTTGTTGAGATTGATGGGTCATTAGCGTTAAGTATTAGTTCTGCAGATATGAGTGTTTGTAGGCTTTGGTCTTTTCTTTTTAATGCAAAGCTTTTGGAGAAAATTTACATTCATCTAAGTATTACCATAAAGAGGTTGGTTAAAAATCCCAAACCAGTCATGCTCTTTGCTTCAAAAGTTATTCTGGAATGCAAGGAATTCAGTCTGGAACAATTACATTATTTGCAATGGTAACTTCTTAGCGAACCCTGGAATAGTTTATGTGGTTAAAAAACCTTTTCAAGAGCAATTGAAAAATTATGTTATCCCATCTATTGTTTAAAGGATTCCATGTGGTACAGTTCTTTGAATATATGGGAAGCAAATGAAGCCAAAACCGAAAATTTGGCAGGCAAAAATCGAAGTGCTTGCATTGGCCCTAAATCTAGATGTATGCACATTAATGATCTCATTTGAAAGATGTCTATATTAAGATTTGAAAGCTCTCTGCGTTCCCAAGGGGCAAGCTCATTGAATATTGTGATGTACCATGAAACTAAACAATTTTTCTTACTGCAAAATAACCAAGGAATCAGAACCTCATTCTGTATGCAGAACAAAGGACATATTAAGGTCATAGTCTTTTGGGTAACCTTGCTCAGCAGTTCTTCATTAGAATTGTCGTTGCAAGGAGGCACAAAACCAACACTGCTTTGTCCTTACACACTCCTTCATTGGAAGATCTAAAAATATGCCATAACCCATTCAGGCTCACCATACCTGTATTAACAACATTATCTGCATCTGTCTACAGACACACAGAGAAGGATGCAAAGGAGTTCAGCAAATATTCTGGCAAACCTTCCCATAGTGGTTTAAAGTGCCCTGTGGCCTGCTCTGCCTTTGTGTTAGGGGTAAATGCTCTAGTGAAGTGCAGAGAGCGGAGTGTAGGATTGTGCTGAGAACGGGCACCAGCAAAACCCACATCAGTTCATCAGACCTCACCCAGCAAAGCCCAACTGGATCCAGCAGCAGGGACAACAAGGCTAGTGGGACCCCAGAGACAACTCTCTTGTTTTTCACTCCGTTCATGAGATAATACTTTTCTTTAAAAAAACTAAAATAACAATAGGGGGTTCTGCTTTTTGAGGCTGTTTTGCTTATAAGTATTGCATGTAGGAGTATTTTTCAAAACAACAGACCACATTAGCAGTAGCATCTCATGCATTCAACTCCCTAATCTTGAGAAGACCAGTTCATTAACGTCAATAAGGTGAGTCATATCAGAATTGCAGGACTGGGCCATTTATCCCATTTTCTTCCACTGAGGCATAAGCAGATCAGATAGCCCATAAATTCTAATGATTGCAATGCCCATTTGCCAAGAGAAGGAGGGAGTGTTGCAAGTACTGTAAAATTCATTGTCCCATGTGTGTTGTATTAAATGGTGTAGCCAAAAGACTTCCATGTTCAGACTTCAACAGCAGTGCTCATTTTGGAGTGTTTTATTAATCCAACTGTTAACTCTCAGTATGTCCCTTTCAGAACTGTCTTTGGAGATATTTAGAAGAACATGATACTCAAGAGGACTGAGCAGTCTGTGTACAAACAATGGACCAGGCAGCTGAAGAGATGCCGTGGGATTTCAGAGGATCACCAAATCTGTGCAAATCCTTCAGCTGAACAAGCCCACCCTTCTGAACAGTTTAATCCAGGTAGGATTGCTGGAAGCTCCAAAAGCATAGCTTGAGGCCTTCCTCCAGGTGGGACTCTTGAGTGACTCCTGAGCCTTTTCTGAGGGCTCTGCCTCTGTCTGTATGTCCAGGGGTGAACCAACCCAAATACTTGTTAATACAAGTTAAAACCCCACATTTTAGGTCAGTGGGCAGACCGAGATAGTCCAACTGCTTCCTATCAGTGCCATCTCATCCTTATGAATCCTTTTATTCCCTATTTTCCCCAATTTCTCCTGGGTGGTACAGTGGTCTCTCTTTTTGCCTCTTTGTTTTACTAAAGTGCATTTTCCAGAGCTATGTCCCTTAGATGCAGACACACAAAATATTTTCTGTTTCTATAGCACATTTCAGTGGAGAAAGAGCCTTTTAGTAGAGCCAGAAGAGAAGAAATTATTTTAGATTTACAGGGTGGGAAGACCCAGAGAGATAGCCTAATTTGCCTGGGGATACACAAAAGACAGCAATAGAGGGGGAAAAGAAATGAACATGTATCTCCTACCTCCCTATAGCTTTTTTTGCCATAAAGTGTATTTCCTTTGCTTATTCACCACACCTTTAAAAATATCAAAAAGTTTCTGACCACCTTTGAAAAATAGCTTAGGACAAACATTTATTGTAAAATGACTATTTCTTCGCACGTAGAAAGATCAAATGGACTCATTTTCTATAGAAACTCAATTTGATTCTCTCTGAAATGTCTGCTGCTGAGCTATGCTTTCCTGCCTTAACGTTTCACCATTCGTGCAGCAGTAAGAAGCTCCCTTCTCTGAGACCATGGGAGGTTTCACGTTACGTTGTTAACCTCCTTCAGATCATCTCCTCCATGCACAACCCGAGTTACATTTATATGCAGACATAATGTCATTCAGCCCACTTTATGTCACTTACATCTCTTTTGTTGCTATGGGGAACACTGATAAGGAACCAATTAGCAAATAAAGTATTTGAGGAGGAATGTGAAAGCCACTATTTGGTGGCTTTGTGTGTAATAGGCAGTGACATTTTATTTGGCATTTGTCCTTACCTAGCTGAGCTTCTTCCCCTGCAGCTTCAGCTACATTCTGTGTAGTCAAAACATGCTCTTCCCACAGGACTTAGAGGCTTAGACATGTAACTGGATCTGACCCTGGGGAATTTTTACAATTCTCCTGAGAAGAGGGAGCTTGCTGGCTTTGAAAGTGCTTTTGCTGGCATGAAAATGCAAAGAGCACCATCCAGTGTCTAATCAGAGTAAATACAGAAAAACTCCATGGCATCGATACAAAGGCATCGCTGCACATCTCATAGTCCAGCTACACCTGGTGGGGCTGGTGATGATCTACATAAAAAGAGGCTACAGTCAACTATAGAAGGAACTTTGAAGGGAAGATTGGCAAAGTTGTCAGCCTTTCGGGAAGACATGAGATGACCTGGAAGATCATGTCTTTTAAATAACTGTATTCTGAGTTGAAATTATTGATGATTGACAGAGCAAGACACAAGCAGGAAGAAGTGGAGGTGGCAGTAGGCGAGGCTGGTCAAGAAAAGTACGCAAACTAAATCCATAAAGGGAAGGAGCTACAGCAAAGAGAGAGAAAACTGCGCCAGATCCTTATCCTGTGATCATTCCCCTTTGCAGGGTGGAATCAGCAATAAAAGACTAGGAAGTTGCACTGGTGGCTGAGAAAATAAGGGAGAAGTGACTTCAGCTGCCACTGCCCGGTCTCAATGGCATTGTATTGCTTGACAAATGTAGGTAGTCCTGGGTTTCAAGAAGGAAAATGATTCGGAAAAAGATTTTGCACAGAAGTGTGCAATAAGTAGTAATTCTTCTTATTACCTACGGCTACAAGCTTCTGTGAGCTAGAGAGAAGGAACTAATAGGAGAACAAGGAGTCCATGAGGCTAAAAATGGGCACAGGAGAAATTAATATTATCTACAAAGAAGGGATACCCAAATAGGTCTCCAAGAAAAAGCATGCAGCTTTTGCATGGACTAGTAGTTGTGCAACTATTGAAACTCTAGGTAAACAAGGAAATGGGAATGTTTGGTATATTAGGAACATATTTATTAATCAAAGATGCAGAGTGCTCTACTTTAGCACAATGGTTGTAGTACCATATCACTAATATATCCTCCCTAAAATCAGACGTTGGGCTCGCATAAGTTAGAAATGCCATCATCAAAGACAGCTCCTCTGTTGTGTTCAGTGTTCCCAGCAACAGCTTAGCATGTGTTTGCTCTTACTCTTTTTATATTGGACTTGCAGAGCAGAACTCACTTCTTTGATTAATATTAAGCCATTTTGTTTGTGCCCTGTGGCAGAAGTGCCCAGATGGAGTGGTTTGAATACTGAAAACAGGAGAAACATTTAATGTTCTATGAACCTCTGTTAAAGTTGTCTGAATAGAACATCTGGTATCAAATCTTTGGATAAATCAGTTTCTGCAAGTATTTGGACCTGCTCTGGGTCTGTGCTTTGTTCCAGCTTTACATTCCCTCTCTTGCTTCGCTGTGTCTAGAGCCAATAGAGGATGGTTTATTGCCTGGTGCAACCCATTAAAGTCCCTTTGTTGAGGCTTGGCAATTAGTTGAGCAGAAGGAGTATAAAAATCACTTTGGCATCTGTGGGGTTGAAATGGCAACACTACTTGATCTCCCTGAAAGGCTTTTTATCTGTCTGCAAGGTGATGGAGAAAGAAGAAAGAGTGTTATTCAGAGGCTTGGGGAAGATACTGCCTGATGCGTCGGCAGAGTGTAACCCTGCTGGAGAGTTTTTGTCTGTATAAAA
>KZ509570.1:13040-26616 GCA_002844005.1 Limosa lapponica baueri | reverse complement strand
GAGAAGGTGGGTCACATGGTCATAGAAAGAGATCAAGTTGGTTAAGCAGACCCCCCATAACGTTGGGGTCTCTTCCAAGGAATCAGCCATGTTGTTGCAATTCTGCTTTCCTGAGGTGCTCAGCTTCAAGCAGCTTCACAGGACACCAAGGATGCCAGAAGTCCCTAAAAAACACTGATAAAACTCTCACCTGCCCCAGGGATTCATGAGGAGAACTTAATTCAGAAATGTCTTAAGAATTCAAATTTGGAGAGGTTTCAACCACTTGGTCCCTGATGCACCAAATTATTTAATATTTTTAATATAAGTATGCTTTTACTTCACATAGGTGAACACTTCACATGACCTCAACTTCTGTTACATGATTTTAACCTGCTGGCAGGCTAGCATCAGATAAGACATAATAAAGTGTAAATGATTGTTATTATTATTGCATTATTTAAAGTATTTTCACGCTTTTCCTTTTATCAGAAAGTAACAGAATAATTGCTAGTTCTTGTGATTCATAGAAATAGATACCATTTGGTATATGAGATGAGCACTAAACACTAGATGTCTGAATTTGAAAGAAAAACATATCCAAAATTCCAATTCAGCGAGTTGTTTAAAATTGTTTTCTTAGCTTTAAAGAAAAGTGGTGGAAGAGATTAAAATTTATGTTCTTAAACACTTGGTAAATTGGGTTTACAAGATAAAATTTACTGTCTTTTCTACCAGAACTGTTACTGTCATCAGTAAAAACACAACTGAGATCTTAAACTACTGCCCTCACTTAACTGTGCCAAAACATAGACAATTGACAATTGGTGATCCATTCAGAAATGCATCTAAAAAAGCTGTGCCATTGCAAGGGAGCCTTTTTACATGAAGATTTATGGGAACCATGAAACCTCATGCCATCTTTTTTCATCCATTATTTGAAGCTGTTTTTCCCTTTCCTGGCCATAAGCAGCAGCCTATGTAGAGGGAGCTGCTGGCATAGACTACAACAGAATTCTGTTGTTGTAGTGATATTAATCATATTTTTAAAAAATATATAAATAATATAGCCCCAGATATAGATATATATCCCCAGCCTTCCAAACAGTCTTCCCATGAGGTCACCAAATCTGGTCAAACACTTCCAAAGAAGTACAAAGCACTTTGCTTTAACTTTAAATCTTGTGCTTTCTTGAAAGACTTATTCTGAAATGTCAACTAGTCAGAGGCTCTCCTCATCAAAAAGTGAAATAGCTGCTGTCCACCATCATCTGAACTTTTTGACCTGCTTTCGGTACTCGCATGAGTAACAGATACAAACATTTGCTTCCTATAAGCCTAGCACAAAATATAGGAAATAGAGTGGTACTTAAAGTTAGAAGTTATTACTTTATTTACAAGCAGGTTTTAATCTTTTGCATTAGAAATAAAAGTGCATGTAAATAATTATAAACAATGCTTGTTCATTAAGAATGGCCAGCTCCTAAGAACAAAGATCTGAGCATGCCTAAAGCCTAGAAAAAGAGTGGATTAGGCTTGGTTTATTGAAGGTTTATCGAGGGTTTGTTGAAGGCACAGAGCACTTATAGACACCGTCCAGTGTTACTGTGTTTTATTGGTCCCCTAAATGTCTGAGCAAAGAAAATCCCATGCAAGGAAGAACACGACAGGTTGGATCCTTCTCTATTTCTCTCTCTCCCAAAAAAAACCATGCACACACACTCACTGATTACTTTCTAATCTCCTCACACCCAGAAGGAAAACCTGCAGATGGGAAGCTCGCTACAGCCAGATTAGGCAGAGGGGCTCAGAGTTGGCTAAATTTCTTTCTTTTTCTGTGAAAATTCTCCTCCAATTCCTCTCCCCACCTCCTTTTTATTGCCAGCAACCTCTTTCAAGTCCTTGTTTGGATACTTCTCCTCAATGTTTTCCTTATGCCCTCCAGATTGTGATCAAAGGCCCTGCTGTATCCCCTTTGTAGGCAGGAGTCATTGCTCCGCTCTGCTGCTGCTGACAGCAATGTCTAGGGAGGCCTCTGCACTGCTGAGAAGACAGCAGGGAAGTTGAGGAGAGAGGAAAGGACCCACTATTACTAAAAAAAAAAAAGTTTTAGATACTGCTACTGTTTTTCCCCTAGCCTCACTGTATTTACTCAGAAAGGTCAACAATACTGTCACCAGGTAACCTCAGAAAATGATCTATGGAGCAAGATCTTCTACTAAAGCCAAGGACAGTGTAAATAGTAATTAAAAAAAAAATAATTTTTTTTTGCTTCTTCTCTAGATGCATCCTATCTGTTGGCACGTTCAAATAGCAGATTTTTTAAACACAGCCTTAAAAAGTTCATTTTTTCTCTTGCTGCTTGCTGTGCCTTTGCCTGCTGTCGTACAGCAGCTCCCTAATCTCACACTCAGGACTGTTCTGTGGTACTGGAGCTCAGGAGGAGGTGGCTTGGCAAGCAGTCTGCCTTGCTGCTGAAACTGGGGTAGTTCCCTGGCGAGAACAGAAAAGAACAAAGGAGCCTGTAACGCTACAAGAGGACTACAAGGAAACACAGGAAGGAGCTCATTCTTGTTTGGAAACACACACACACACAAAAAGATTTCCGATCAAAACACTGAATTAAAATTATTAAGCAGTTTTCTTTGTTGTAGTGCAGCAGCCAGAGTAGAAACACAGACAGACCCCAGGAGATGCACGTAATACAGTAGCTTGCACAAAAAAAACAACCCAAATACATAAAACTTACCAGCGCTACTTTGTGCTTCTTTTGAAAACAGAAAAATAACACGTAGTACTACCAATTAGACTTTCAAAAGATCATAAATAACTCAAAACTCCACAAAGTTTCAATGAAGTTAACTGCCTTACTTCTCTAACCTTCACAGTTATTCAAAAACTTACTGGAGGTTAGACAAATCATTAAGATAAATGAGGCCCTGATTCAGAAATACTCAGGAAAAATTAAAATCATTAACATATTTAGCTCTACCTTGAGATACTGAAATTACTGCTGAAATTCAGAGCTGATATGGAAGCTCTGCATATTGTGTACTCACACGTCAGGGCTTCGGCAGGCAGAAGGTGCACCAGAAAGCTGTCACTGCACACATCACTTATTAATCAACCAGATTCGTGTGAGAATGAGAAACCATCCAGCGAGATGCAAAGTTCCTGAGGCTGCATTTTGTCTTTTTCCTCAGCAAAAAAAGGATTAATAACTCTGTAAAAATCTGTCATTCCCCCTCCTGTTTCTACCACCACCGTTAGGACTTTGCGAATGAAGACTCAATGTGTATAGATTTAATCTCCACTGGGCATTTGCTTTATTCCCCTGACTGTTCTTACAAAGCAGACACAGTGAAAGTGACTGCTGACTCCTCTGTCTGGGCATTAGCACCCAGGCACCAGTGACCAGGTCAACAGACACAAGTTATGCACCAACAAACTATTGTGCCACTTCCAGCGTGAGGCCACTTAAACTGCATCTGCTAATCCCACGGTTTTGCATGCCTGACCGACACAAAGCAGGCAAGGCTGCACCTAAATACCCCCTTTCCCTTTAGATATAAAGGGGACTTTCCTGGTCTAACCCCAGGGATTGGAGTCTGTTGTGCAGCTTCATTTGACGCTGTCTTGTTTTTCCTACTGAGAAAATCAGTGCTTACAATGTGCCAAATACACTTCCTCCATGCATAAGTACAAGGGAGATTAAAAAACTAAAATGGTCAAAATATTCTCTCATCCCCATTGAATAGGGGTTTCCACTGCTGCACAGAAAGCACTGCTGGTGAGGGTGACTTCCCCTACACTCCCTTCTCTGGACATTCCTGACAGCTAGGATATATTAAACATTTTAAATTATTAAAACCTCCAGGCACCCTGCAGACAATCCATGCTGCCTCCATACCTCATAGGTCATACCCTTAAAATCCCTAACAAAGGCCAGTAACTTCTCAATGAAGATATTCCAAATATCCAATAAAAATGAAAGATTGTGGAATGGCATCCAAAATGCTCCTTGTCCTTGGGGAGGCAAGGTCAGCATGGGCCTTCCCTCACTAAACACGCTGTGCTTTCATAACTCTCATTTATGTAGGCTATATGAAATCAGTTGCTTACTAGATTTAAAACTCACATTTCTTCTTAACCAAAAACATAAGCGGGGGAGAGACAGAAAAAGATCTTAATAGCAAATGATAAAGTCACTCACAGATCACAATATATGCAGTTTTTATTCTTAAAATGCTCAAAGGTTAAGAATTTAAATAACCTGTTACATTATTGACATCAATTAAGTGTCCAAACTCAGTTTCTAGATGCTACATCAAAGCACCCTCTCACCAAGAACACCATCCTAGTTTCCCTAGGATGCCCATGTTCAGGGCATCTATATTCACCCAAAGTAATGCAATGGGACTATTTTAAAGTGCAGAGTTTGGACAATTTTTAATAAGATTACTCAGACACACTGTAACAAGGAATTAAAATAAAGGGAACTCAGAGCAAGCTGGAGCAGGGGCACGCACTTCAGGCATGAGGCCGTACACCCATGGCCACATACACATGTCTCTGTATTAAACCTAATTTACACAAGATCCTACCTACATGACATAAATATATAAAAATCCTTTAAAAATAACTTGCTGTAGCTTCCCTGTGGATAAGGCTGAGAAAGGCAGAGATTTGTTCAACTAAGGTTCTCTTTTCCTTAGAGAAGGAACTAAACCAACGTAACTTAACTTGTACCTTGCCATGAAGGAGGTTTACAGACTTTCAAAGGGGAGCAAAAAGATGGAGGAAGAGAAGGAACACCGTTATCCAACTAGTGCCTGGCACTGGTGTGAAGTCAGCAGCAGGAGCCTGGCACCCCCGTGACAGCATGAATCCTGACTGTACCCCTCCACTGTCCGTCCTCCCCTTCTGAAGTGCACAGCCAGGCACAGAGGATAATCATGGGAGCCGGTACCAAAATATTTAGCAAATGGCATGAGTTCTATCACTGTATCACAGATGAGGCTGAACCCCATCGTGGCAGTTTGTCAGACTTTGTGCATCTCCGATATCCAGAAAGGGAGAGGTGCGGTGCTCACATGGCACCAGCACACTGGGGAGAGGGGAAGGCAGAGAGATTTCTAAAGGACAAGTCAGCAACAACTGGTCAACATACATTTTCAGTGACAAGAACTGGAAGGTGGAAATAACAGCGATGCAAAGTTTGGCACTTAGCAAAAATTAGTTGAATGGCTCATGGAAATAATGTGCATACATGCACACTTGCCATTTGTTCCCCTGCACAGTTTTGCATGATCGTCCTACTTTCAAAACTTTTCAGTCTTTACTGAAACTTCTCCATATCTAGGCTATCCTTACATAAACTGTAAATTTGTAGATGACTTTGTGCCTTCCAAACTATTCTTTTCACTAGCTTCTCGAATAATAAGTCCTCGCTTGCAGAAATTTATCGTTTAACAAGTTGTTTATTAATGAGGGGTCATCAAGGTTGATTAGTTAAAAAAAAAATTCCACAGTCCAGTCTAATTACATCAAGCACAGGAACTGAAGTGGCCTGAATGCATCTAAAATACTCTGGGGGCTCATAAATACAGTGTAAGAAAATTCATAAATCCTTACATATTGGTATGCATATGCTATACACATTGAATCCCATTACCGTTATTTATGATTTGATAGCATCAATAAAATGATTGGCATTTTCTAAACACAAGTAGACAAACTCACCCTCAAAAAAAGCATACACACATTGACAAATAAAAAGGAGACAACAGAAGGGAAAAGGAGATAAGTACGCAGAGATGATGGGAAATCATTACATTTCTATTTCGTAACTGTTAGGTACTTCGATATTGCATAAATTTTGTTTAATACATACAGTAGACTGGTCCATGTATCACATGAGATGCCCTTTGATAATGAAGGTGAGGCCCCTTTTTGCCCCCATACTAAGAAAACATCTGTTGGAAACATCTGGAGAAAAACTCTCAGACTCATGAGAGGGCCAACACTAGGGAAGAGCAGGATCCCAAACCACGTGAGCAGCACGGTTTAAAGCATCAGTGTCCAATGGCACTAACATCACCTAGGTGCCTGCACTAATGGGTTATTGCGGCATGCATGACACTGGCAAAGTATTCTTCAGCCTTTTTCTGGTGAAAAGTTGCCCTTAAACTATAGATATATACTTCTGTGCAGAAAAACTGCTTGAGAAGCTAAAGAAATAGAGATTGCTTCAGCCTACTTGAAGGGTTTAAGAACCCAGATGATGGGACCCAAAACACACCAGCTTAGTGCTTATCTTTTAGCAATTTCTGGGTGTAAAGCAGAGGATGAAGGGATGGAAGAAAAAACCATACAACAAACAAACAAAAAAATACAGAGGCAGGAGATAATATTTCAAACACAGATTCCCCAAATCACTACAGCCCCAGAGACCAAAGTGGCTGCGATATGAAGAGTCCTGGGACTGGGAGAGACTGGTGCTCATGTTGTTCTGGGGGCACAGGGTAGAGGGGTTTTGTACAGATATTCATTGTACAACCGCTAACAGGATCCTGGCCAAATATGATCTTCAAACCAGTTCTTTTTAACCAGAATACTAAAATGCCTGCAGAGACAGGGACTGGGAAAGACTTAAACCTACCTGATTCAAGACGAGCACCCACTAGGTCAGTGCTTGTTACCTATGTATCATAGCCGCTTATATTCCCTACACTTCCTGACATACTTTTTTGAGCAAATATGCTAATAAAAAGTATTAGGCATCTCTCACCCCTGGTGAAGACAAGCAAGCACATTGCTGGCAGGCTCCTGGACATTTGCTGTACAGGAATCTGCAGACTGGAAGGGGGAAGGAGGAGGAGCTGAAAACCACAGACTTAAAGTAGTGAGGAAAAAGCAGATGTGAGCCTCTTGTGATGAAGGAAAGAGTAGTAAGTTGCTTAAGACTGCACTAATTACTGCTGTGGTGGAATGGCAGTCTCAGAACTGTTATCCAAATTTCAGTTTCCTGAGCAGCTTTACAGTAAAGATAAATATCTACTAGTATATCTATTGAAATGAATGTCATGATTTCGTAGAAATTTGTTTTTAAAAGTTCTCTTAAAAGAATTCATTAAAAATGCATAAGAAACTCAATGAAAATGGCAATATAGCTGGTTTCGCAGCTAATTCCAATCTGTATTTCAGGTAGATGAGATATTACATGGCCTTTGCTTGTCTGATGGCTTCCTCTCACTGGAGCACATCAGAACCAATTGCATTATTTACACTCCCCAGTAGGAATCAAAGTCCAAAACGTCTTGTGTAACAGAGATAAAAGAACGGAGCACAGACATGATCCATCACACAAGTGTAACACAATAAAGCTTCAACCCTAAGCAGGACATCTGTCTGCTGTGCTGCAACACAAAGCTTCCAAAGCCTCCAAAGTCTTTGAAGACTGATGCAGTAATTCAATTTGATGAAAAGGACCATATTTAATTTCTTATACAGTATACAAAGTGAGTTTATATTTCAGTTTTGCATGAAACATCTGAATCAGCAAAACAAGGAGGATGGTTCTCTTCATCAACATGTTTTCTTTTTGATTTTGCATAATATTTAATAAGGACCACATTTATGAATCCCTTCTGTGGATTTCAGTCTCTTTGTGGAATTCAGAACAGAAGTGAGGTAGAAATTGAGAAAGGTTTTAACGCAAAGGGATGAGTCATTCAAAGGATTCCCAAATATTTTTATAGAACATCAAGCTGGGCAACACCTAAGACTACCTCCACCTCCGCATCTGCAAGGCAGGGCTGGCACAAAGGCAGATACAAAAGCTTCAAAGGTTGCAAGAGGCAGCAGGCGCATTAGGGGACATTGCATCTTTGCATGTGTATGGGGACAGGAAGGGGGAAGGGAGGATGGCAACACAGATTTTCACTCCATACTTTTCCTTTACAAATGCAATGCAAACAGATTACAAAAAAGTCATTTCTTTAGACTTTAAGTGCTATTTCTGAAGTGAGCAATACTTCAGACGGCTCCTCTTGTTGGCAAATAGTCCCACTGCTTAATGAAATGCCCAGTAGATTTTTATTACCATATGCCCAATAGATTACATACCACAAAGATGGGCAAAAAATATTAAGGAGGTTTTTCCCGATCCAATTTTCTACATCACAGGCAAACAAAGACAAACAACATCATGAATTATTTTGGGAAAAAAGAATTCATTCTTTCTAACATAGTAACAACATCAGTCTCAGCCAGTTCAGTATTACCTTTAACAACACCTCATAAAACTGCATAACTTTAAAATCTTCTTTCTTAAATTCCAGAGAGCATACACTACAATAAATATTGATGTCAAGGGCTTATTGCTATAGGGCAACATTTTTGACTTGCCTATTAATACCATAAGAATAGATGGCCACACTTCAACACAGCTTTCTGAAACTCTTATCATTATATCCCTTCAGAGAAGTAGATTTTAGGCAGGAAACGATACAGGTAACTCATACTGAAATCTGTTGAATTTTCAGGCAGTAATAGTAGACATGCCACAAGGTCTCTTTTACTGAAGAATTTAATTAGATAAAATGCAAAAAGATTAAGGAGAAAAAAAAATAAGAGTAAATATTAAGTACAAAAAGGGTAAAGGAGAGAAAGACTATACAAAAAACATAACATTGGGACATACTCCTGGATAATGACAAGAAACAATGAGAACTTTTGTTTTAAGCAAAAATGTAAATGTTCTGTAACAGTTTTTAATTTTTCTTCATGACATATTGCACAGAGATCTCTAGTTGTGCTGAGATACAGGCTTCAGTTCAGAAAGCCTAACATGTTCCTTCTTCCACGTCAAAAGAGATTATGACAAACTGAACGCAGGCACGTTCACCCAACAGGTTCTTAACTCCTGCTCAGTGCCAGCATGTCTTCCAGAGCGGCGTTAGGGCTGCGCAAACCAGGTGGAGAGCAATGTGCACAGTATAACGCTCTTTTTTGTCAGGTATTTAATGTGGTGGCACGTATTTAAAGTTGTTTATTTCCGTGGAATGTATATAAATACAGCCTAGAAGAGCTGTTCACCAACCTTCTATGGTGAAGGTACTGTTTTAAAATTATCGTCTACTCAAAAATTTTAAATTTAATTTTAAAATTATCTGCTACTTAAATTTGACGGTGTCCCCTCTGCACAATATAGTCCTCCTGAAAATGTACTTCCTGAAAAATGTGCATCTTGAAAACGCTTGTATTTATAAGCTTAAAAATAATACAGTTACTAACAGTGCTAAAACCAGGAATGATTTAGAATTGCATCAAATCGCATTGAGAATGCTCTTAAGTTTTATGATGTTGGTTTACACTTGCAGCATCAAGCGTACCCTTTCTGCTCTGCCAAGGAGCCTGAAGGGCACCGGATCTGTCTAAGAATATAGAAGCTCCTAATGAACTGATTTCTGCTGAGCACAAGCTGTGCTGCAACGCTCTCGCTTGCGCTCTCTGCTACCCTCTAGTGAACAAGCAAAAGTAAACTGTAAGATTCAAGTGCCTTTGCATGAGGACAACGTTAATCAACTCAGTTTTCCAGCTTCAGCCTAAAATACAGATCTCTGCCAATACCACTTCGGGCAATTATTTTTCCTGACTTTGTCCCTCCATAATTTGAGATGTTTAAGACTGCAAACTGCACTTAAAAACATTTTTAGTGAGGAGGGGATTGGACTAGTTAACCTTAAGGTCTTTCTCTCTCTCTGAATTCAGGATCTTTTTCTTTTTCCTCCCAGTGATACGCATTACTTAGCAGTTTAAAGAATTTATTTATTTTTTTAACTTGCTTTGAACCAGGGTAAGTGTTTTACTCATGATGAGGGACTACTTGTCCTCCTTTTACAGGGAGGGGAAATGCAGGGGAGAACTGAGCATCTGAGAAACTTACAGAATTCACAGTATTTTGGTATCCACAGCCAGACACAAGAAATGGGTATTTCACTCTAACTACTTAAGAAAAGCAACATTCAGGACATATTGTGAAGGTTACTACACTATTACTGTTTGCTGTTCCTCTACACCACTTCTAGCTCCTTTCCTGCCTCTTTCTGAGGATTAAACAGATGGTAAACAGAAGCTAATGCCAGTGTAACTCACCATCTGGCTAATAGATACATTTTTGCATAGACTCATTAGCATGCTTGTTCCATCCCAAATCCTCCATAACAGTTTCGTCTCCGTCTGTATCATCTTCATAACATAGTTAATAAATGCAAAACGCATATATGAAGTTGCAGTTCATGTGGAACATAATCACAGCCTTTAACTAACCAAAACATCAGAAGTGGGACTAGACCCAACCCTCCTTAGCATCAGCTGCATTTGCTGTCTACTCCACTTTTTGACTATTATTATTTTATTCTGCTTGAATATTTGCCTTCAATTTACCACTGGTTGGTTGTTTGTCAGATACACACTCTGTAAGAAAAAGAAACCGTTAACTTAATCTTTAGAATCTTTGTTTTACTTAGAATGAAAGTCAAACCATCAAAAAAACTGCATTAAAGCTTCGGCTTATTTGAGATATAGCTTGGCTGGCTTTGCCAATTATAATTACCCTGAGATGCCTAAAAGCAAGAGGAAGAATGACAGGGCTAATTTTAGTCTATTCAATAGCATAAGGGCAGTTTGTAAAGAACAGGTTTTTTTCCTTCTTAACTAATTCTGTCATCATTTAATAATAATACTGGTCAAAAAGTTCAAAACCTGGGTTATTTAAGCTCAGCAATTACTGCTCAGAATTGACAGTAGCCTGTCACAACAGGCTAACGGATAGATAAACACAATGACAAATAAAAAATACACACAGGCCAGACTGAAAATGGGATTCTCTGATAGTCAAGTGGAAGTCAAGAACACCAGCACTGTGCATTGTGCTAATTCAGGATACACTAGTGTCTTTCCCCAGGTATTTGTGAATCATCAACTTCAAATGAAAACAGGAAACATTCAGAGGAGGAAAAAAAAAAAACCTACTAGTTTTCACTAACATGTTATTTATGAGCATTTTAATATAGTTAGAGCAAGCAGTTAAGAGTGTGAACCCGTTAGGCCAAATCCTGGGGAAACGACACCAAAAGCAGCCAACTGAAGCCTGCACAGGAGGAGGATGCTTCAGCAGCACAAGCACCGCCTGCTCTATGGCCCGTCGCTGCCCCATGCAGCAGCTGTAGTTCATGGGTACAGCGTGTCAGCCATCCCAGACATTAGATTGGTCTCAATTGCTACTAAAGTTTGGAAGAAGAGAGGCAACCAGCAGGAGACAGACAAGGTTATCACTGAACTGAAATGAGCAGAGCATCAACATTAGATTTATGTTGGTTTAGGTAGCCACGTGACGTGGTGCTAATGGAAAGGGGAGCAAAGGGTAGAAAGAAAAAGAGTGTGTAAGCAGCAGTGATGGAGAAGAAAGAGGAAGCAAGAAAGAGAAAAATCAATAGAGAATGGAAATTGGTAGAGAGAGGGGAGAATCTGGAGGTGCACAAAAAAAATGTTGGTTGCACAAGCCAACAAGAACAAAGCTTGAAGCCTAGATATGCCCACGAATTTTCAAGATACGCCCACGAATTTTCAAGGGATAGCATTTCAAATACACCAAGGATATGCTGCAAACAACTTCTTTATCCAGATTCATCCAGATGCAAATACAGCCTACAACCAGTTTTCAGAGAGCCAAACTTACTTAGAAAAGTTTTTATGGTAAAAATTCTAATATGGACAGCAACACAATTTATGAACATAACTCCTACCCACCCATCAGTGAGATTACCACTTCAGTCGTGGTCTGGTGTTATTTGGCAAGGCTAGCATTACTTTTTATACTTGCATATTGACTTGAAAGCACAATGGTTTAAGACTACTGAGTTACTAGCATGAATTTAAGAACTCTAGTTTTTAAAAAGAAAAGTATATAGAGAGAGAGTTCTGCTGACTCTGAAGAGAAGTAGCTAATTTCAGATCTCTTTTCACAAGATGTTGAAGACGCTCAGTTTCAAGTGACAGTATTTTTGTCATAGGTGCTTAGCGCCATGCAGGCTTTCACCTTAGTCATCTAAGTTTCAGAATTCCCATCTGATCCACTGGCAAAGTGCTTCAGTTTTTAAGGTGCTGTTCTCAAGGCAATGATGTATTGCTTAATCCCACACTGGACAGGTTCTATACCAGCAGCAAACTCAGTTCCAAGCAGAATTTGCAATTGTCAGCCCTCAGTAAAAAAAAAATAATAAAAAATGAGGGTATTTCTGGCCTCTTTTGTAATACCAACCATTTATGTTTCCACAGCTCTTTTCCAGTCCTTTGTGTTGCTACATCTGATCTGTGCCTTGTGGCTATCGGCCTCACACTGTTCTTCAGCAGAAAACAACAGGCAGCAGCATGAAAGGGATGGTTAAGAGTCCAAGGATCTATTTTTCTCAACTCCAGACTGCAACTCCGTTTCAGCAAGCTCCCATCTACAGTTACTGCCCCACACCTAATAATGGCAGTATTCGGACATAAGGCCCACTGTTGTGTCAGGGTCTAAGGCAGTACACAGAAACCTCCCAAAGACCCAAAAAAACCCCCAAACACCAATAACTCTGCATACAAGACAATCAAGTTCAAAAGGGTTAAGTTATCCAAAGTAACTACTGTTTGGGCTCGATGTCACAATATAGTGCATCCCTCTCGGCATTACTGATCTAGACCCATTAAAGGTATCCACCAAAAAAAGTACTGTGACGGGGCAGTAGCTACAAAATAAGTCTACAGAGTATAAATCCTTCCAAAAGGCGATGACATGCAGTTGATGCTGAGGAGATGCACAATTCCAAGATCTTCACTAAGGATCAAGAACTTCTAAATCGATGAGTTTAATCAATTGAATTTTGTCTTGTGGATGTGTGCCAAGAAGGGTGTGGCTTAGACATGACATTATGGTCGTATGGAACATTTTGACATGCCCATCCTAGGTGAGATCAGAACAAATACAAGAGGATAATTACTAGCTTACAGAATGTAATGTTATGATATTGTAGTCTGCACTTAGTCTGATAATACTAAAGACACAAAACAACCACCCACTTAATTATTCCAACACTTAAACAATACAGATAAGATGAAAGATTTTGCAGAACTGAGATTCATCTCAGTGGAAAATTCCACCTTTTCTTTTTTTAAAAAAAATACCCAACAACATTCCAAAGCAGCATTAACAAAAGTGGGGTTTTCTGAGGCAAATATTAGAACAATTAAAAGAGATTTCAGCTAAGTTAAAGCACTGCAGATGGTAAGTTTTTATTTCAGGTGATTTTAACTTCAAGGTGCATACACTCAAAACAAAAAAGTCATTACAGACATAGAAACATACCACCTTGCAGCTGATGTTTTCAGCATACCAGGACACTGTTCCTCTCTCCCTGCTCCCCCAACCCACAAAAAACATAACCCAAAGAATCACCGAAATCTGATTCTTCCAGCAGGGGAACATAATTTTGACCAAACGGCATTTTCCAGGAGAAAAATAGCAGCATGAAAAAACCTAACCATCACTTTCTCC
>KZ509561.1:0-20752 GCA_002844005.1 Limosa lapponica baueri | reverse complement strand
TGGTTATATGTCTGGTCCTGCCTTCCACTTTTTTGGTGTTGCTCTGGAAGCACAAAACATATAAAAAAAACATCAGGTACCTGTAACACACTGAAGACTACAGGAGGACTGTAGTCACAGCCCTCTGCCTTTTCGTAATCCCCATCTAACAGAGTGACAGTGCAAAGATTTACCCCCCCAGGTGGAAATCAAAAGACATCCAAAGCCGCTGGGAATCTCACCCAGAGCTCAGCTGGCATCTCTGCAGCCCCTGGACAAAAGCAGAAAAGAGGAACAACAATAGCATAGATTTGGGGCTAATTAAAAAGTTCCGTGTCCAAGCTTATTTTTGATTCATGCTGACATAGCTGGATCACAATTGTAATATCATTTCTCTGTTTACTACAATATATTTACTTAAGGCTTCTGTGAGATGGTAAGAACCCCTGGGTCCACACAAACCCCGTGGACTGAGCCGAGGGCCAGCTGGGGGTTACTCTCAGCTGCCAAACGTGGCAGTAAATGAAAAGGCGCGGTGCAATCCCCCAGCTATTGATCCCTCAATGCCAAAAGACAAAGGGCTTCTAACAGAGAAATACTCTGGGAAGGGTTTGGCTGAAGTCCAGTGGCTTTTAGTGTGCCACAACACAACACAGCATGCTTGTGGTACAGAGAAGAGACAGATAACAAAAGTGAAAAACTGTCCAAGAGTAATTACAAGGTATCAGACTTCATAAAGCCCTGTGACTTGCAGGAAAAGTATGGATGTTATTTTATAATGTGCAGAAGAAAATGGGAGGTTGCCCTACGAGGCAACAGTAACCCCGTTAAGTGCTCCTGGTGTGTGACCGAAGTGTTACGGGGAAGTGACAACCATGACAATTTATGGCTCTCATGGAAGCAAGATTGCCTCAAAAGCAAAACTGGCTTGAAAACTCACGCCCCTCCCTTTGCCATTCTCATCCATTTCTTGCTGCTTACCCTCTAGGTAGACAACTGTGGCAGCACTGTACAGGGCGCTGAACACAAGATCACTGAAGTGATACAAATTGCAGGATCAGGATTGCTGGAAGATTATCTTTTATTCACATTATTTCAGTGACCTGGCTTAAGTTGCAGCTTCATATACACATTCCTATGCACACTGTGCACGCTGTGGTGAAATAATTCTGAATCTACCACCATCAGCATCGTGGCTAATGCATTGTCCACTGTTGCTTAGGTTGAGTCGGGAAACATCCAATGCCATCCAATTTGGTGGATCTCTTAGAAACGCACCTTTGATTGCTACTGAGCTGTCTGCTCACTGGCAGTAATCTTGCAAATTCATTTGAAAAACATGGCATTAATACTGTACTTTGCAAGTCAAAGATAAGATTATACAAGACATTCCAGAAAATGGAGGGGGAGTATTCACAGAAAAAAGCTACTGAGAACAAGTAATTTGTATTACTGTTATCTTGTTCTACCCTCACATTTTCTGGCATTCCTAGTTCAAGTTTGGCTGGCACATTAGATAGGAAATATTTTAACAGTCTAATAGAGATGCAGTGTTCTATAACAGTGCTCTAATCCTTTTCAATCAAGCAAAGCAACTAATCTATGGCATAGTCTCTTTAAACAGCCATCAACAACAGCTTCATGGGAAAAAAAAAGAATATCTGAATTTTTTTTGCTTCTTTTCTCAAAACCGTACTTACTCACAGTTTTCTGTTTCAAAGTACAAAACAAGTACATAATCTACTAGCTAAATCAGATGCTTTTTTTTCCAGACATCAGTTAAAGCAATTAACATGAAGCAGCGAAACAAAATAACAAGATGCCACAGAAGTAGAAAGGAGACAAGGCCTACTCTAACTAGAGGAGTGGGTAGCCATTAAAGCGATACCACAGAGTATTTTAAAAAGCTAGGTGTGGTGACAGTTAAAACTGAAAAAGAAAAAAATTAGCCCTTAAGTTGTAGGTAACAACCTCTTCACATGCTTACACGTGCCTGCTGATAATTCTTCATGCTAAAGAGCAAGGCTTTCAAGCTGACAGGTTCAATGTACTGCAGGCTGGCAGTGTGGGCACAACAAAAAATACAATGCACATCGATCAATGAGTTTCAGGAACAACATCTGTGACATGGAACATGAAAGACATATTTTGGTGATTAATTAGTGAGTTAATTAAATGGAATCTGTTTTAGCAGTTTTACAAAATAGATTTCCATCAATTTGTCCCATTGCCATTCTCAGAATCACTCCAGAGCAGTTGCTCTACAGCTGTGTGCTCCTGTCTTCAGCACTTACTAGAACAAACATATATGACAACAATTTGGTATACATGGAAAAAAGATGTGTACAGAGACTTAACCCACAGGCTATAGCACCAAGTCTCAAATGGCATCTCTGACCACCTCAAAGGCAACAATCCTCTCTTAGAAATATGAAAAAGTCTGTTTCTTCCTCCTTAAATATGGAAAAATATTCAAACATGTCTTCTTGATAAAAACGTAAACAATGTTAATTCCAATAACAATCAACCCTCCAACTCTCCATAAAAATAAAGATATAGGTATACTTATGCACAGGAGTGCTTTTTTCCTATATTTTTTACTTTCTACCTCAGTGGCTCCAGATCCTAAATCTTTCCCCCCACTCCTCTCATCATAACCAGGCACAGTTACCAGCAACCTTGCTGGGCTACCTGTTACTATAGATCAGCTAAGAGAGTCTAAGAAGTTTAAAGAACATTGAACTTAGGAAAGCACAGGAAGAAAAGCGGGAGATGATACAGAACTGTAATCTTTGGTGCTTTCCCTCCGCCAAAAAGAGATGAGCTACTCACAAATCATCACACATCCCATACTACCCACTCCTCAATACAACAAAAAATATGCATTTGCTTACATGAAACTAGTTGATCTACTTAAATTTGATGAATAAACTTGAGATATGTCAGGTTTATGCCTGAATGGGCTATACTAGGGAAGTATTGCATTTCTTTCTTCTTTTTTTTTTAATAGAGGTACAAGGATGAACATTCATTAGTTCTCCTATGACTGTCTTCTAGTGTGGTGTGTGTAAGCCATGACAGATAAGTTATTACATGGGAATTAATACCTTACTCTTCTAAGTGTTAATGAAACAGCCAGTTCTCTTCTTATAGTGCACTACTTTTCCTCCATCCTATGCATGTTTTTGAGAAGAGGAATCATAATAACCTTCCTGTCTTACCTATCTGTAACGTGTTTGAGTATTTGCATTGCAACACCTTTGTAGCCACATTTAGCCGTTCTAATCTGTTGTACTGATTTTTTTATTATTATACCTCAAAGTTATTCTAGAAATCAGCATGCAAGGTGCAGAAAAATAAATAAGGGTGATTTGGTTTCGTTGCCCCTGCAAAATAAAACTTATTTTGAGTGGAGAAATCACCAAAAAGAAGTATTTATTAACATAGATTAATTTCTCTGTATTCATTTTTATCATCTGATAGCTAAGAAAAATGAAATGTTGCCAAAGTGAAGACTCAAGAGTTTTGGCTTATGCTGTTTCACAGAATTTTTGCAAATTATTTTTCAAAACTGTTTTCACACGGAGCTCTTTAACAGAGTGGTGGTACCATAATAAAAGAGGTGAACTTGTATTGTTAGAGCAGATTATCATCAGCACTCTGCATTTGTAAAAGAAAGTTTTATTAGGAGGAGAAAGAATTCCATTGCACTGTAAGAATGTAGATTTATCTAAAATATCATCTAATGAAAAGAGGGTAATCTTTTGGTTTACAAATTATTGAGATCATTAAGAAGCATCCACGTCTTAAAGTCATTGCACTTCCACACAATTCTTAAAGGGCTTTCTACACAAAGAACTTGACTAGAATAGTTATTACAAAATAAGATAGCTATTCTTGACCAGCGTTCTGTGTGCAGATGTTAATTATAGACTATTTTTATTATTCTAAAAAGGAGTCTCTATGGAAAGCTCTCCAAGAATAACTGTTAAGCTCATGTTGGGTTCTATGTGCTGTTTAATGAAAATATTTTTACTACATTTAACTTAAAAAGATTAAATATATGGATAGCAGTTTTGTACTCTTCTAACAGAGTATTTACAGTATTTTTAAGAACACCATTGTTCAGCAAAGTACATACAGAAAAAGTATATACATTAGATGAACTATATGCACTATAACCAGTTTTCCAATAATTCTGTAAACGCATTCAGAGTACTCTCATTTAGTTGCTGGTGTTGCCTGCAGTTGTAGAAGGCAAGCAGAGAAACCGTGATGTAGTTGTTGCTGAAATAAGAGAGAGGAATGTAAAGCAACTGTGAAAGTACTGTGAAACTGCACTAGAAAAAGTCAGAGAAATGCTGGGGAGACAACACTGTACACTGGCTATTTGCTTCACTTGCAAGTAAAACAAAAACGTGAACAGGGTAAAAAAGGAATTTGACCTCATGCTTATATAAACCCTATGCATTTAAGTGAATTTACTGTGGTACAAGAGTCATCTTAACAAAATCCAAATTTAGCCCTATATGTGAGTCTGTGCATTTGGGCAATTAGAACTGAATGCTTACTGTGGTGGAAAGGCTACTGTACTAGTCTATCTTCCTCCCATTGTCTAATGGGATACCTTCTCACGATTCATCTCTTCATTCCCCTCGTCAATTCATTGTCATTACATCAGCTTTAGTAGACATCCTATGAGCGCTCCTTTATTTTAATTCCATACTGCCATTTCTTAACATTCCTCACCTCTATACTACCAGGCCCCTCCCATGTATTTAAATTTTATATCAACACGGTGTTTCTATCACCATGTGGCTTTAAACATTAAAGCAGTCCTACTGAAATCAAAGAAAGTTTGTATATGCTTAAAGTTATGATGTGTCGGGCCACACAAAATAAAGAACTTTTCTATTATCTATTGAATAGTTTTGATTTTATTAAATGCGTGTCATTATTGTACTGGTAATACATACTTGTCATATATATATGTGTGCACATTTTTTTCAGAAATATTGCTTGTATTGTAAATAGATATTTGCATATGTAAAACAAGGTAAGATTTAGATTTGAAGAGTGTCATGGTATCCTACTTCTTTGGTCTCCATTAAAATAGCTGCTAGGGACTTTATTTATAAATAGTCTTTCCTTGTTTTGCTACAGTCTAACAAAATATAGCCAGCGTTGCTCTTCTGATTATCAGAGAAATGCTTATGATACTTTTCTAGTTATAGAGCCATACTACATCAGTGGCAATATATTTTTAAGATGTCATTAGAAACTACTCAGATGCGCTATTAACTGTCACAATGAGTAACTTTCCTTGATTCATAAATTTAAAGGGCCATTACACCTCCTGTATATTTAACCAAGAATCTCCTAGACTGGTATAAACTATCGATTTAAATAAATAAATAAATAAATAAAAAAGACTTTGAAGGTCGCCATGTAGTACCCGTCTTCTGCCGGACAGCGGGTGTCTGTCCCTTGCGGGCGCCGGGGCTTTCTCCGGCCCAGCCGCATAGAGGCACAAGGAGTCACTGCGGCTTCAGGCAGCGCCCGCCTCATCCTCACACCGCTCCCTTCCCACCCGCGACATCCACATTTTTGTTGCGTGATTTCACCCTGTTAATTCCTCCTTCCACCCCCGGCTGGGTTGGACTTCGGGAAACGTACCAACAGGGACGATGGTCTTCTTTGAGAGGTTTAGGCTTTTCGCAAAGAAAAGTTTATTCTGTTGCAACAAATGTCCTTGAGCTTATGAAGACCTCGCGGTGTAAAAATATAAGTAATTCGAGGGAAGAGCTGCTGAGTACGCTACGGTACGGCCCCGGGGTGCGCGGGGGGCACCGCGCTGGCCCCACGGCGAGGAGAAGGAGGAGGAGGAGGAGGAAGAGAAGGAAGAGGAGGAGGATGGGGGGCGGAGGCGGCATCGTCGGGGCGGAGGCAGAGCCCAGCGGGCTGCGCCCCGTCCGTCGCACCTGCTCCGCGGCCGCTTCCCGGGCGGCCCCGGCGCCGCCCCCCTCGTTCCCCCGGGCCCAGGCGAGGCCGGGCCGGGCCGCCCCCCCGGCCGCGCCCCACGCCCCGCCGCCGGCGTCGCCCGGGCGCTTATTAGCCGCTGCCGCCGGCGGGGAGCGGCCGTCGCCGGGAAGATGGCGAGTCGCAGCCTCCGCCTGCTGCTCCTCGGTTACTTGGGGGTCCTGAGCTGTAAGTGGCTGCGTCCCTCCCCCGGCGTTGGGGGGTGGGTGGGTACCGCGTACCGCTCCCTCCGGCCGCGGGGAGAACGGTCCCCTCGGAGTGTGTGTGGGGAGGGGGGGAAGTCTCGGCCCCGGGGCTCCCGAGAGGCGCGCCCGCCCCCGCCTTGGCGCTGCCCGGAGTCCCGGGGAGCCTCCGGGCGGCTCCAGGGCGACGGGAGCTACGAGGGGATGGAGTTTCCCTTCCCTCGCCCCCGGAGCGAGAGGAGCCAAGTCGCCTCTCTGCCAAGGCGGTAACGGCGGCGGGTCCCGCGGTGGAGCCGGGGCAGCGCTGCGCCCTGATCGTTTCCATGTGTCTCCTGTTTTCACCCAGATGGGACCTGTTTTAAGGCGGGCCTGTTTGAGGCGAGGCCCTGGCTCTCTGCAGTGATGCAAACTTTAAGATGCAGGCTTCGTAGTTCGCTTTTCCTGATGGCCTTCACGGGGTGAATGAACAAGTGGCGGGAGTGTGGCTTTGGTTGCCAGCACTGGATGCTGCAGCTCCAGGACAGGCTTATGCTTCCAATATTTTTATGGTCCTGTTGCCTACCTTGTTAAAAACAAAAGGGGGGAGGGGGAATATTAAAATAAGTTGGCAAAAGCTGGCCCACCCAGAAAGTACATGCAAATAAGAAAAAAAACCCCCACCAGATTGTGGGGCTACATACCTGTGAAGAAGCAGTGAATTAATATACAGTGTTAATGGTGCTGGTTGTGTAATAAGGCTGTCGCTTTCAGATCACATCTTACTGTGCTCCTGTTGTATCCGTCTTGTGCCTTGCTGATATTTTAGGGGAAAAAGGCTGGACGTGGAAATAGTGTTTTGAAAAGAACTGTGTAGCACAGCCTTGCAATGCAGGGACTGCCTGGTTCCAGCCTGAACGGGTTATTAATCAGTTGTGGATGTGGGACATGGATGGTACTGATGCTGGGTATGTTTTGTAGTTTAGCTTTCATTCTTCCTCACCTAACAGGAACTTGTCTGTGTGGAAACTGCTTTTTTTTTTTTCCTGCAGAGGAGAGACTTGAAATGATGTGTGGCTGTTAGGTCTTTGGTTAGGTGGTGGTTTTTCTTTTCCCTTCTCTTTGCTTTTATGAGACCTTATGGAACTGTTGGGCTGTTAGAGGGGCACCTAGCACAGATTTTCTCTTTCATGTAGTAAATAATGATAAAAATTATTTCTTTTATTATTTTTTTCCTTTGTTTGTTGTTAATTGCATGGGTATATCTGAGTAGATGAGGCTGCTATGTTTTTTTTGGTGACGGGTTTCAGTGCCTTCAGGCTGCTTGGCTTTCTGGTTAGTTGTCTGCTGGCAGTGCTGGCTTTGACCAGCAAGGAAATAATAGAGGGTTTGGAAGCAGTACAGTGGATCAAAGTCTGGTGCCTACATTGTTGTCAGACTTGCATTATATTTTTTTTCCTCTTCCTGTCCCCATTCCCAAGAAACACCAGGTGGGGAGAAAGTTTACCAGCAAGGTGCTGATAAGAAGCTGTTGCATGAAGAAAGCAACTGTAGGAGGGTGTGCAAATGCTGATTGTTTGAGTGAGCCAGAGGAAATCCAGGCAATCAGGAGTCTGCTGCTGCTTCTGTGGCTGGAATATGTTCACATGAACAATAAGACTGAGTAATACTGGTGTCCAAGTCAGGCGATGTATGGGCTGAGTGGTCTCTTATGTGGGACTGGGGCCTAGCATACCATGGAGATAGTGGGGAATGGGCAGAAACTAATGAGGAAAAGAAAGTAGTGGTTGATACCTGAAGCATGTGAATGTTATATGGTGGCTCAGATCTAGAGAACTTGCTTGGTAGTTTAGCTGCAGAAATGAGGAGCTGTTGGTGAAAGGACATCAGCATAGCCGAGAACAGTGCTGAGGTAGATGAGGTTTGGATTCCTTTTCAGTGACAACCTGCAACGAAACGTTAATGATCTGCAAAAATAGTGATTTCTCTGAGTTAAAGCTTCTCTTTCACCTCTAATTTAGGGGAAGGTAAGGGAGTTGGAAGTCTTCAGTCATATTCTCTGTCAGCGTGAGCTCCTGAAACTGATGTTATCTGGAAAGTTTTAAAAGGTGCCACAGAGTAAGACTTGTGAGCCCTGTTGGCAAGATAGTTAGAAAATGTACAGAAATTATTGTTATTAACCTCTGGAGAAGGTAGTATGTACCAATGAACTGGCCTTCTTATGAAACTTCTAGGTGTGATTTTTCTACTGTATTAGCATGCAGTAGAAATTAAACTTAAGCTGGTGATGCTGGAAGCAAACCTAGTACAATGTGTCTGTGTGAGGATGATGCAGGGGCAATAAATAGTAGTCTTACATAAACATTTGATGGAGTTCATGGGGTAGTTTGAGCAATAAATAAGGTGAGTGTGGGGTGTTTTTTTTTATTTTTGGTTTTAAAACAAACACTCCTTAGTGTGCAGGAATCTTTCAGCCAGATACAGACGTTCAAGGGCAAAAAAGCCTTTTGTGTCTTGCCTCCGACAAGAAACTGTAAAGCATGACTGCATTGGCTATAGCAATTGACGGTGGAAGTCTTTAGACTATGCTTTTCTGATTACACATGATGTATAACTATGTACTCAACACTGAGAATATTGTGAACCATTGATTCTTCTGTTGAACCCTCTTTGTTTGCTGGGTTAACTTGGTAGTGACTTACTCTGATTTCTAAATCAGAGTCCATATTCAGGTGAGATGGGATTTCTTAAGTTTGTAAGACTGAATACTTCTCTAGTAATATCTGTACAACATAATATTATAAACCAGACTACCTTTTTTCTTTTGAGATGGAGTAGGGGGAAGAGACATCAAAGGAAGATTCCTTCTCTTGCTGTTTTCATTGAGAAGCAGTATTTCTTTGCTATAGACTGCTAGTGGTCTACAAACCTGCACAGACTTTTAGGCAACATAACCTAGGCTGTGAGATAATCGTAAGCTTCTTAAATATAAACAAACAAATGATAATTTACTACAGAAAAGCAATGTTTGTTAATAATGTTCAGCCTAACATTTTTATTTGACTGTGGTGACACTGCACAAGATACTAGAATACTTCTAAAATGGATAAAAATTGAGAACTCGGTTGGAAGACATTCCTGTCTTTAAAAGGGAGACACGTTCCTCTCTAGCCTATAGAACCATAGAATAGTTTGGGTTGGAAGGGGTATTTAAAGGTCATCTAGTCCACCCCCTCTGCAATGAGCAGGGACATCTTCAACTAGATCAGGTTGCTCAGAGCCCCGTCCAACTTGACCTTGAATGTTTCCAGGGATGGGGCATCTACCACCTCTCTGGGCAACCTCTTCCAGTGGTTCATCACCCTCATAGTAAAGAATTTCTTCCTTCACTCTAGTCTAAATCTTCCCTTGTTTAGTTTAAAACCATTACCTCTTGTCCTATCACAACAGGCCCGGCTAAAAAAGATTGTCCCCATCTTTCCTGTAGGTCCCTTTTAAGTATTGAAAGGCTGCTATAAGGTCTCCACGGAGTCTTCTTTTCTCCAGGCTGAATAACCCTATCTCTCTTAGCCGTTCTTCATGGGAGAGGTGCTCCATCCCTCTGATCATTTTTGTGGCCCTTCTCTGGACCTGCTCCAACAGGTCCATGTCTTTCCTGTGCTGAGGACTCCAGAGCTGAAAACAGTACTCCAGGTGGGGTCTCAATTTCACCCTCTTGGTTAGGGCTCAGAAGTTTTTGGCCGTGTTATTGGCATGTCTCTCAGAAATCATTGCCTTTGCTGTGTTTGAGCAAGTCAAGCTCTTTCCCTTAAATCTAGGCACAATACTCAGAAAGGAGTCGTCATCTGAGAGGACTCAGCCAGAAGCAATGCTGTTCTGCGGTAAGGGCTTTGTCTCTCTTCTTCCCCACTCTCCAGCAGAGAGAGCTGGTCCCTGGCTGGCTCTGCAGTGTCCTTAGTTCAGGTTACTGGCCCTGCAGGCTGCTCTTGGATATGTGAAAGCAAAAAACAAGGGTGACTGTCTTCCCTCACGGCATACAGAAAACATACCTGGAAATGTAATATCAAGACAATTGCAGTTCCTCTTTTTTTCTTCTGTTTGAGGTGGATGTATGCAAGTGGAAGACTTTATTTTGCTGTTGCCTGACCTCCAAGGTTGTATTTTCTCAGCTTTAATGTTGCAACAATTCTTTGTTTGTGTCATAGGGCATGTATTGCTGGTAATTGTGAATACCATAGGGCATCTGGCATTAATAATGAGAGTTAAAACTGCCTCTGTGATTAGCAGATCTAATTGAGCCTGGATGAGGTCGTCTTATTGGCTATTTAACTGAATTACGCAAAGATATTTTTGCAATAGTTTCCTGTATTATACCTATATTTCCTACTGCAGACTGTTTTGGCAGTAACAGAGTAACTGCCAGGTTCTGCTGCAGAAACTGGCTGATGGCATCACAAATGACTAGGCAAGAACTCGCAAGCAGTTGAACTTTGACTTCACCTTGTCTCTTTAGTTGACCAACTTAAAACACGTACGGTCATCTTCTGTGACCTAGAGCTACTGAAGTTTTCTGTGTCCACTGATTAACTCCAAATGTTATTGGGGGTGCGTGCAGCCATATTTTTAAAGAAGTGAGCTAAAAATGTTAGAGAAGGCTTTTACCCTTCCTCAAAGGGTGCCCCAAGTGCCTTAGCTTCTTCTCAAGTGCTGGTGGTCACGAGAGAGTAGCTCTCTTCAATATGGGAGAAGCTTCTTGTACAACTGATGTTAAAAAAAATAATCCAGTTTTCTCATAGTTTCACATGAGTAAATAATAGTGATATAGTATAGTGATAGTCACTGAAGACGGATAGTGACATGCATGTGAATCTTCTGCAGTAGCAGTAAGCAAGCTTACCTTGTTGGGGGTGGGTGGGTATAGGTTTGGGTTGTCAATGCTTTTGGAGGAGCAGGAACAAATAGTAGTTTAGTTCTGAAACTGGGATTTGAAAGTTTAGATATGGAATGATCTACTTAGAGTCCATCAATGCTCAAAATGTCATCTTTCTGTTGGAGCACTTCAGAAGACAGTCTGTTCATCATCAGTTCCCTGCAGCTGGTGATCCCTTTTAGGAGTACTTTTCTAGAAGTAAGTCTTAGTGTTGTGCTTTCTCTTAGCAGTGCTAGAGGTGACTCCAGAGTAAATGCTTACGTAAAGGAAGATTACAAAGAAATGTTCACACAGCCAGGAATGTCCACATCGCAATATAAATGTCTTGTATATCAAAACAATTGAAACACAAGGTAGACATTTGTATTTGTCACTGAAGGCTGTTTATTTGTCAGGGCCATATGGAATGGCTAAATTAAGGTTCCCTTGAAGTTATACAACAATATTAAAAAAAAAAAGTTGCTTAAAATAGTGTCCCTGTGGATGTAGACAATGAACTGTCTTATTGCTGGTTTATCTTGTTTGGCTAGTTGGGGTTTGTTTTTTTTCTCCACTGTGATAACTTTGTTGTGCTATTGCATAGATGTGGGAAAATAGATGGTTTACAAGTTCTGACTTTCTAGTTTAGTGGTTAATTTATAATGGGGTGAGCATTTTAATGGAAACTGAGGGAAATGTTATGTGGAAGCTGAAAGGCAATTCATTTACCAGTAATTAATTCTATTCTGTTTATGTCACCTTCTCCTGCTGCCCCCCAGCCCCTCAGCTTTGTAACAGTTTTACTTTCTGGCATGTCTTTTCCCATCCCAGGTACTTTACAAAGAACTCTCAGTTTTCATGAAACATTGCTGCAGAAAAGCCTGTCACATCTTCCTCAAAATGTTGTGCGTGATTGTGCTGTAACTCCACCACAGGAAGCTTAAAGCAAATATTATGGTGCCTTGTAATCAAGACAAATTATTTGTTTCTATCATCTAAATACTGGTGGCTTTTTTAGGGAAATACATATTCATTTCAAAGGATGAGACAGCAAGTGAGGCTGGAGGAGCATTTGGAGGATTGCCAGTGTTTGTGCTCACCTGTATTTCCAAAGCCACTCTTTTTCTGGAGTGAATTTTCTCCAATGAGCTCTGTCACCTCTGTGCTCACAGTACATCATTGAGCACTTGAGTGCTTATATAAGACTTCTTAAATCAGGCAGAAGATGAGCCTGGCAGCTGAACATCTGGTCCTGTTCACTTGTCAGTTTCTAACACACTGGGAGGTGAAGGAGCTCTTGGAGAAGTAAGAAGGGGAAAATAGCCATTTCTGAACAACAGCAAGTAATAAAACAGCAGTAGTTGTTGGACTACTAGTAAGTCTGTAACCCCTTCTGGTTAATAGGAATTCAAGTAGGCACCCAGTTTCTCTCAAAGGTTATTCACGGGGAAAACATGATAGGCAGATCTGGTAATAAGCCTTTTTGAATGCTTGGTTTTTATAAGTTCAAAATGTACCAGTTTTCCAGTTTGATCCTGGCTGTTTGAAAAGGTGAGAAATGGTCAGACTTGAGCTGGAAAGAACAGACACTACAGGTATGAAGTCAACAGATATATTTATGTAGCTTTTGTTTGGATTAATTTCTTAGGGGCTGAACATGCTCTCAAGCACGCGCAAACCACTGGATCAGACTCACAGGGAAACAAAACATTGTGTGGATGGAAAGGGATGTATTATAGGGTTGTTCTAGTACCAGATAATGTTAACTCTAGGGACTATATTTGCTGTTCATAAATTGCTAGCATGGTTCTTGGAGGTAATGATGGAACATGCATATTTGAGAAGTGACTTTTGCTTGAATTAACATAAAGAAACCAAAATGACTATGTATTGCATATCAGCCTGCAGACACGAATTGGGAGAAACTCTTGGAGGCAGTATGCTGACTCATAACATTGTGTGTGTTGGCTAGAGCTGGGTTAGAGTTGGAGAAGTGCTTGTGCTTGGCATATTTGTAAACATATGAGGAAATGATATGCAGAAAACCAGAGTTTGAATACACGTTATGTGAGTTAGACAGCAGTTTACCACTTGAATGTATAGACAGTACTTACCTCTGGGAGGCCCTAGTTGATAACTGAAGCCTTCCAGTAACAGTACTGGCAAAATGAGTAAAACCACATCATCTGGAATGACATCTGTAGAATGTGTAGGTGTGTATAAGTGCATATTATGCTTAGCCTTTGCGCTCCAGTACCCTTCCTGTTTCTATAAAATGGTCTTAAAAAGTAATTATTGGTTATTTGCCCTTTGATTATTGGGCCACCTAAACTAATTTTTTTCTACCCCTAGTAAACCACAAAGGTGAGAAACTCTCTTTTAAACTCCTGGCTTCTTGTTTGTGGCTCTTGCTTTTTGTTTCCCTTGTGCCAGATTGACTGGGATTTTGGGGAGTGTGACGGGGCTTTGATGCAGCTTTGACACCATTCAAACTGGTGGTGGTTCACACTTTGAAACTGGGATTAAAGCAAGCTGCAGTTAATAACAAAGGGCTATACTGCTGTGTTTGGGGAGACTGCTTCCCTGTATAAATACAGAAAAATCTGAGAGGGCACAGTGGCTGGGGATGAGAGCATGAGCTTTGGTGTGCCAAGACCTGTGGAGGGCTGCTGGCTGGGAGCCCCTACAGCTTTGGCTTGAGGCATTGCTCAGTGGTGTCAGCTGGGGTGGTCTGACATGCCATTTTCATGCTACAGAGCTTTGCTGGTGTTGGGTTTGACTGGCATTGAGACTGCTTGAGAGCTTGAATGTTTAAAAATGTAGGTTGGGAGAAAGTCAGGCCCTGCTGAGAATAAAGCCCTTGGCTGACCCATGCTATAGGATAGGTGTGTGCATTAAATAAGTTAACTCTTAAGATAAGCAAGTTAATTATAAACAGAAATATATGCTTTCTGTAATAGATGTGACATGACTGAAGACTCTTTAAATGCTGCTGCTGAATTAAACAAATTTTAATGTGATGTCCTGCCAATTGAGATGCTGTATGTCAAGATTTGGAAAAGGGCATAAATTTCTGTAAATTCTAACAGATAAATGCATATATTTCATTGCTTGAGACTTAGAAGATTATAACTAATCAGTGACTTACACTGCATGTAAACAACTCCAGATTGTTTCAGATGTTTGCAGCTCTTAACTGTAGGAATAATTAAACAGAGGAGGATTATGTCTAAAACTGAAGTAGTAGAGTATCATAGGAAGACATCACTGATATCTGCTGTTCAGAAACAAAAATGTGATAAATGTTGCTAGGTTGAGTTCTTTTGTGTGTTTTGTTGTTTTTTTTGTGTGTGTGTCTGTCTATCCCCCCTGCTTTTCTTTAAAGAACAAACATGTATCACAGGGTTCCCCTTGGAAGGTGGGAAAGAGGTGTGTGCCTTTTTGTTTTTTCTTTCATTCTCCTTTAATGTCCACAGAAAATCCAATTAAAAGATCACAAACAGCAATGCTTATACATTGGAAGAGTTTGTGCAGAAAAGGCCTTTATCCTCTGAGAAGATTTGGTAGCTTTTTCCATCTAAATGTCAGTAACTATTTTTGTGAGAGGTAAATGTTTTATTTTTAGTCACTATTTGAGTATTCTTTGTGTCTTGCAATGAATGCTGCTGTTGCCTTCTGTTCACCAACATAATGGTCCTCCCTGGTGTAATGTGATTCACTGATACACAAGAATGTCGTAATTATTTGAGAGGTTCCTGAAAGGCAAAACAATATTTCAATACTGGAATAGAGTAATACAGCATCTGAAAACAGAAGAGGGAAGGGCTGGGACAGCCAGGCAGTAGTAAGGACTCATAAGATTTTTAAGACGATGCTGTTGTAGTATTGGAGTGACTAGAAAAGCAAATTCAGACATTCCAAATTCACTGGTAGCATCAAAGTTGGTGCCTGGGAGAAGAGTTGGAGAGCAGTAAGCAAATGCATCCATAGTGGAAGTATGCTCAGACATCAAGAAGCAACATTTTGGGCTGCATTAGTATATAGGTTTGCTACTTACCATACAGTCTAAGAGGCCTTCACGTAATTCCACTTAAAAATAAATTGCTTTATTCTTATTTTTTTCCTTTTCTAAATAAGACCTATGTCCTGGACATCAGCTACTGCTGTTTGAATCAAGTGATACAAAAGTCTTCTGAAATGTATTAGGCATAAGATGTAAATATGATTCTTACTATATATTCTGTATAAGCGTTGTTGAAGTGATGGCTCAGGGTACTTCCAGAAGTTAATGTACTTACAGCACTTGTCTTTGGAGCCTTTCAACAAATAATGTTGTAGGGGATAAGTCATCTGCGGAAGTTGTTTAGCAACAGGGGCTCAGCACCATATGTAGAGAGACTAACTGAAAAATTGTTTTCAGGTTTACTTTTCCCCTGTCACTACATACTCTATTTCTTATTTTATTCATGGTCTAGTTGCATTTCTAGCTGAGTCCTCAAGACTGTAACAATCCACACACAGTTGCTGTTTGCTTTCCAGCTGTATTCAAATTCTTAGCGCCACCCCCCTTTTGTTTTTAGGGGGGAGAAGGCAGGGAAAGCAGTGCTACAAAGGTTTTGCCCAGTTGCCAAAGGGTGCAGTGGCGTTCTGACACTAATAGCTGTTGGGAGGAGAATGCACTGATTTTTGTGAGAAGAATGGAGTGATGTCTCTTTATAAGCATTTAAACTTACTTAAAGTTTATTCAAAGCTTTTGAAAGCTATATAAACAGAGAAAGAGGAGTGGGGGGACCAGTTCTTATATGTACAGACTTTTGGGTGCAGAACACTTTTATTAGTTAAAGCAAACTTAATGTCTTCTATGGAACATCAAAGCTGCGCAGAAGGTGGGTTTTTCTTGCCTTTTTAAGCTAGTCTGCAGTCCAACAAAAAAAGTCACAGTGAACTTATATTTTTATAATAAGAAGTCATAAAACTTTGAGACAGATACTTTGTCTTCTTTTAGGTTCTATTAATTTACTAGAATAGAATATCTGCATAACAAAGTCTACTAAACCCAAAAGGTTGTTTAACACTTCACTTTGGAAAGCTGGGAATAAGTCACTATTTAGGATCAGCCTAGCATTTGATAAACTTTGAACAAAACTGGTTTTAAGTTCATCTAATTTCTTCAGGGAGGGACACAAAGTTGAATTTGGCTCTTATTGGCATCTTTAACTACTGATTGCATATATCAGTGTATGTTCCCCCTGTACCTATGAATTCCAGCAGAAATTAGATATTACAAGCAGTTAACAAAATGTTGGGGGTTAAAGAGAAATTTGCACTTCTTTTGAATCTGACTTAGCTCACATTGTATGAATACAAAGAGAAGGAGAGGGACAAATTGTAACTAGAGAATATCAATCAAACTAACAACATAGCTTGTGTGTCTAATATGTACAGGAAGAAGTTGACTGGAGTCCTAGTAACCCTGTTTGAGAGCATACTATTTAAAATAGGATGTCAAATACAGATATGTTAGTAACTAAAACACCTTCAGTTGTGGTGTGGGGCTAATCATCTGAGAACCCCTGCTGAAATCTTGTATATAAAAATGTGGTATGAAATCTGATTATTTTAGATGGTCAGTTTTGGTGACTGAAGGGTAGATAGTCCATGTTTTTTAGCTGCCTGTGCCTTTGGATGGGAAATGTGTGCTGGAGGGACAGATAGTATCCAAAGAAGCTCTTATGGCTAAATATGGCAAGGAGGTTAGTTAAGAAATCAGACTGTTTAAGTAGAAGGTATGTGTAGACTTAGCTACGTAAGCTCTGAAGTGGATATTCTTTCTTGGGAAAGAGTAATTATTTTTTTCTTGTAGGGAACCTGTTTCTTATCTGCCCTAAAACAATACCTGGCACTCAAACATAAATGCTTATGGGCTTATTTTACAAAGGTGTATTCAGCAGAACTGTTGAACTTTTACTTAGTTGGTGATGAGTTCTGCTTCTACAAGAGAAATGCTGGTAGCAATCTATTATTCAGCAAGTCTTCTTGTTCCCTTGCTTCCTTTCTTGACCACTCATAGCTCTGCTGATCTGTACCATCCAGGCTCATTGCAAGAAGCTCAGCCCTGCAACAGCAGTGGGAATAAATATGTAAATGTGCCCTGATCCTCTACTAAAATATATTGTTCTGTGAATTTAGAGATGAACTCTGAAGACCTTATTTTGAGTTTGAGTTCCATGTGATCACAGTGCTTACGCTGATGTGTGTCTGCTGGCCAACAGTTTATACAGGCATAGTCCTTGGCCTGTTTTTCAGTCATCTTTCTCAAAAAGAGATCCTTAAACTGAAATTAGTTCACCTGAGTTGAAGGAGCACAAGCACCTTCAAAGTGGTATTAGTTGGTCTTATTTCTAAAGGAAACTTCAGTTTAAGCAATAATAGTGTGACACAAGTTTCTAGAGCATCAATATTTCAGGAGCAGTTGGTTATAAAGGGAATATGGGCAGAAGTAGGCAAAGCAGATGGCAAAACAGTAGTTTAAAGTGGCATATGTGCTTACCTGAGAGTCATGGTTTCATGAAATGTGTTGATCATGTGTGATCATGTGACTTTTAACAAGTATTCTAGAAATTCTAGTTTTTAATTATATCCTATGTACAATGTAGAGTATTCCAGATATAGCCATTTTAATCACCAGACTTTTAAGCACTAAGTTGCGCTTCAGAAGGTAGTGACCCAGGGGGTTGAATTCTTAGTCAGGTATGGTTTATTCTTTAAAAAAAAAAAATTAAAAAAATCAAATGGCTTTTTTAAAAAAATAGTTTAAAAAATCCTATCTCCACATGTTCCTGATACCGTTTCTGTCTCTGAACTGTGACTAAATTGACTACTTAATTCTGAAAAGACTACTTGTCTTCCATACAAATCATTCTGTCTCCTGACTTATTTTTTTGATGCAGTTCTACGGCATTACAGATTTGCTGGCAACTTTTTTTGTTTCATTTTTGTGGCAGTGAAACAGCTGGTGCTTTCTTAGTTTAAGGAGCTGCAGACAAGATCATCAAAGCAAACCAGTGAATTGTGAATGTTAGCTCACATACTGGGTTTTCCCTTCTGATGCAAAGCAGCAGTGTTTCACTAGTGAACCTTACGCAAATATTCTTGAGGATGTGGCTCCTAACACATCTCTTCTGTTGGAAAGCTGTGATGATCACCAAGTTAACATTTCTGCTTGTTTTAAAAGTAAACGAACAGCCCAGGGTTACTCTATTATGTTTATACCTGTTTCCTGTGTAACTTTCCAGTGTTGTTCTTCTAATGTTTTCTAATCTGAATACCCATATGTTGTTTTGCTTGGGTAGCTTTTAATGTGATGAAGTTTGTAGTGGTTTAGTTTTGTTTTGTTTTTACTGTCTTCATCCCCTTTAAGGAAAACTTGGCACATACATACTGTGACCTATTGTTCCTAGCTCTACCTTCCGGAGGATTTCTTCTAATCGCCCTTCTCCTTTAAGCGTGCAAAACATCTTCTGTTTGTTCTAGGTCCTCTTGATATGTATCAGCCTTAATTGAATTTAAGGAGTGGCTTCAGTCTTGTTCAAATGTGCCCAGAAGGTGCTTCAATAAAATTTGATATCAAAGAACTAAATTATCTATTAAGGGCCTGTAGAATTGAGGCTAGAGATATGCATTTGTACTGTAAACTACGATGTTGATTGAAAATAATAGTCATCAAATGTGACTGTTAGCTGCTTCTGGCAGGAAGAGACAATTGAGCAAACTTGGCAGTGTAAGAGACCGTGTGTGAATGAAAATGGGATGAGCTAATTTGGCAATTGCATTTGGATTATTAGGAAGGGTTCACCAAATCCTTTTGGCCAGGAGAGAAGTGGTCATCGTGTTCCCAGCTCATATTAGCGAAGAATCTGGTCTGCAGTCTGGAGGAAAAAAGTTAAAAAGTTGACTTGAGTACTGTTTATCACTAATAGGATGCAGGCCTAAAATTTACAGTTTGAGTGTAACTTGCTCAAGTGAAAACACTGCCACCACCCCCAGTTATTGGAAACATCTCTTCAGAAATCCCAAATTCACAAAGCATTGCACAAGGCTCTTGCTGAGTGTTTGTATTTAAAAAGCATCCTACTGTTTTTGGGAAGACTCTTGACTATTCTTTTTTTAATGGACATGCTAGCTAGAATGAAGTCACAGTATGTCCCAAAGTCAGCAAATGTTGCATAGGAGAAAGCCTGTGCAAAGCCCTCTTTAAAAACTCACCACAAAAAGTTATTCTTATGTCTGTTGCATATTAGTATAGAAGTGTATTCTAGGTCAATATTTGCTTCAGAGAGAACAATTTCTTTTTAAATTAATGTATTTCAGATGTGTCATCCCCTTCAGTGGAGGACATAGGTGACAATACTGACTTGGCTTCAATTATTACTCTTTGCTGAAAACGAGACATTTGGGCATAGTTGGTCAAATTAGCTACCCTACCTGCTACTGGGGATCCATTTGCAATGCACAATCCTGGTTATTTAGCTATTCCTATAACCTTTAGAGCCAGAACTTAATACATACTCATATGTACTCATCCTCTGCAGTGAAAGCTCCTTGTAGAAATGCTGACATTAATCAAAAAGGGGTTGAGAAGACCTGAGGAAAAACTGCTCTAAACTTGAGAAGGGACTGAGGATACACAGGGAATTAAGAATCCAGCTTAAATGAATAAGACTAACTATGGAAAGAGACTACTATACTATACTACTAACTATAGAAAGAGACTTCAACATAACAACGTATCTACTTACTGTGATTTAAAGTTGTATTATCTTGATGTTCTTCCTAGCATCTGGAAATATGATCCTACATTGAGGGCTCCTGAATGACTTCACTGGTTCTGAATGAGCGGGGATTTTGGTTTCACATGGTGCTTACTGGAATTGTAACTAATGTTGGTTTGAACAGTTGGAAAGGAAACTAAATTTATTTTCAGGCTTTTTTAGATAAGTAATGTGTGTAGATATACAAATGATGGACTTCTAGAAAGTGTTTATCCTTTTCAAATTGCTCTGCAATTGCAGCAAAAGTCACTTAAGTGTTGCAGGAGATTTCAGAGGTCTTTATCTCAAATTGTGGGACAGAATGGTTGTGTGGGTTTTCGGGGAGAGTTGTTTGTTTCTTCTAGTTTCCCAACTATCTTGTGTTTCAGGGCTGATTTTACAGTTGGTGTAAATCAGGCTAGTACTACTGCCTTCAGAGGAACATGCTGGTTTGCACTGGGTAGCTAGCTTTTTTAATTTACTCATTTGTTTTAATTTAATCATTCTACAACAATTTATCTAGGTATCTGCACAGGCAAGTGTTTTGCTGAATTGTTACACCTAGTAATGCAACTGGGAATTTGTTTCTTCAGTTCACAGCTGTAGTGTGTGATAGGAGGTGGGTGGGACAGCAGTGGCAAGGGGCTTCTACTCCCAGAGCCTCTTCTCATGGTCTTTTGAAACATGATGGTACTAGACGCAAGTCATCAGCATCCTGATGTGTCTTAAAATAAGCAACAGCTGAAGCAGCTATAGGCTTGTGCTGCATTTACAAGCTGTCTTTGAGCTGCTGCTGAGTTGCCATGGAAACCAATGTTGAGCAGGACTGTGAGAGGGCTGGAAAATAGGCTTTTTTT
>KZ509560.1:24062-34171 GCA_002844005.1 Limosa lapponica baueri | reverse complement strand
ATTTAAGACCAAGAACAGTAATCAAAATAAACCAAATGGGAGCTTTAAAACAAATCTCACTTATCTGTTATCAAGCAGAAAAGAAATTAGGAAAGAAAACACCCTTGAAATGAGGGGAATCAAATCAGTGGACTCATACCCAAGCATCAGGCAAGACTCAGTACAAGATCTGAAGATAAGCACTCACAATTTCATTTTAAAATGGCTCATCATATATTGTACCATACTCCTAAAGGATGCTCAGAATTAGACTGAAAGTACTTCTTTATATTTAAAAAAAAAAAAAATCATCTCAAGGTAACAACTTTCTCAACCAGAGTTGCCTTCTACATTCCCCACAAAGTATCACCTCCAGAAAAAACATCATTTTTGCCATATAAAGCTAGCATAAACATAAATAAGGTGCAATTCACACACAGCCCTCCTTCTCTACTCCATCCCAGTATTTTCAATACTCTGCCACATCCCACATGCCCTCTGGGGGAACAGTCTGGTCAGTAAAAGCAAAGAAATTATGAAGGGCAAGGCATGCCATTTTCCTAGAAATAAAGGAGGCCACGAGCAAATTACCCGACTGAAATGCATCCACAGAATTCAGCAATAAATAATATACAAGCTTGGCATTACTATGTAATCCAGTATATCTTTACTCATGTGAGTAATCTAATGAAGCAAGAGAAATTTGAGTAAGAGCTTGAATAAGTAAATCAAAGCAAAGCTGCATTTACCTATCAAGCAAAACAGCCAGAAGGCTGCTGCTTTTTTTTTTCCAGAGCAGAAGGTAGGCTTGTGCAACAGAAAAATTTCTTCCTTGCATTTTGCAACCATGTTAGTTGGTCTAACAAAAAACACTCCCTATTCCTCTAGACCTTCTCTTTCATGTACACATATCATATATTATATGTATTTCTGTGCATTCACATAAAGAATTATTGAAAGTCTACCTTTTGCAGTGACCACCCTGACCTCCTCTTCCCTCCCAAACCCGAAAAAATTAAAAGTCCTCACAGGCCAAGTTCAGATGCTGCCATCATCACAAAATAGCTGAAACTTCCAGAATTAACGATTGCAATCACAGTTGTCCTCAAATTTCTCTATATTAAACAGAAAAGAACTATAAACCACAACAAATACACTCCTCCAGACAGCAAAGCACTGCCACTGTCTATTAAGAGTAGAAAAGCAACTTTGTTGAGGTGTTTTACATTTCTAGTGTTTTACTTTCTGCTTATGCTTAATCATACCCTTTTCCATGGAACTGGAGTCACTTTTCAGATCTGTTCCTTCTCTCAGTCTTTAAATTAAAAGTTAAAAATAATACAGATGCAGCTCCAGGTAAGTAAACCTCTGTGCCAAAGCTTTGCATCTAATCATCAGACACCCTCCATACTCAAATACTGGCAACAGATTTCCTAGCTTCCCTATTTTATATCCATCTTTCTCTGTTCAGCATTTCTGCTTCCCCAAGTATTAAGTTCATACTTCTACCATGTGTTTTCTCTACCTCCTTTTAGTGTTCCAGTTCGGGGGACAGGCGATTGAAAGAAGACAGAATCCCAGTCAAATTTGCTTACGTAAGCCTATACCTGCTTACCTTCACAGATGTTAAACACGACCCAGGTCTCTTGGGTTTCCTACAGTGCCATTGGGGAGCTCCCACCACACTGCTGCACCCTCTGCACCTTGAACCTGCCCAGTGCTCTCCTAGAAACACCCCCAGCAGCTATGTCACAAAGCCAGCAGAAGAAACAGGAGATGTTCTCTGCAGCCTTGGGTACCAAGTGACTGTCCCCATCAAGTCTCTTTGCTTCTCTTGTTCTTTCAATTGCAATGCAAGAAATGAGAATACAATCCCATCCCCACTAAGGTCAGTAAGAAGCACTAGCACCAAAACAAGACAGAGTTTTCACCCCCATGGCTGATATAAGCCTACAGTTACTCACAATCCTCTAACATCAACAGGAATCTTGATTAAAACAGTTAGTTTTCCAGCCAGTTTAGGGAGCCTGGAATTACGCTGTTGGCTTACATTTAAGGATCCAACCCAGCACCAATCAGTGTCAAGGAAAAAAAAAAGCGTACTGACCCTAAAAACTGCAAAAGCAGGTCCTGGATGCTTACCTAGTGAAGGACTTCATCTCTGTGCTGCAGCAAACACAGGCACAGCAAGCCTGTCTCTATTAACTTTATCTTCATCACCACTCAGTTCACCACCATGTGAAGCAAGTTGAGCAATCACCAGGTGGAGGTGCAGGTGGAGGCTTGGCCAACCTGCCTCAATGGTAACCCAGGAAAACCTCATCTCAGCCAGGTGAGGATCATCAAGCAATGGGCAGAGCTGCTAATTAAAGTACCAGTCCTGTTGGAGGTTGCCTGGAGCCTCACCCCCATTTCTAAATTACTTGTAGGCAAATGCTATGTAAACCCAGTAACAGCTTTTGTGAGTCCAATCGATTGAGTGGTTAAACTTGTACAGTCAGCAGACAACCAAGGGAGGCATATATTTTAATGGTAGATGTGGAAACAAAGGAATTTTGATTAGCCTCGGGACTGGAGGGGGTAAAAATACTGGTTTAGGATTTTCCCAGGATATGCATATTAAGAACTTGTCTTTTTGCCCTCTGTGTATTTTTTTTTAATATTTGGAAAGCAGAATTAGGCCACATTTGACCAAACCTCCAGAGCCTAGCAGGAGCCAACAGAGACTGGAGCACAGCAACTTGTTAACTCTTGTACTTTTACTCGTAACAGGATTTCACTAGTGAGCAGCGTTGTTTTCTGTAGCGCTATCAGAGGCTGAAACAAACTGCTTCTCTACATGCAGGGACCTTTCCCTCTGCTTCGCTTTAAAGCCCGAATGCATTGTTTACTTTCTTTAATACGAACTGGAAATAACTTCTGCGTAAAGAAACTCCAACTGTTACGCTTCTGAAGCAGCCTTCGCTATCGGTACCAGACTCGAGGAGAACACGACTGCGGGTGATGCTACAAAGAGAGCCGAGATCAACCCCACTAGAAATTGCCCAGGAGAACATGGAGGTAGGGTGGGTTTAAATGAGACCATGACTGAGATTATTTCACCTCCAGCGTACCCAAGCGAGCCCTTCAGGTCTCCTGAGTGGCCTTTATCCAGCAAAGGCAACACTCCTCTGCCACAAAGGCTGCCTTACATTTGTACTTGCCGCTCCGCCGCGGTAGCAATAAGTCCTTTACTGTTTGTTCAGCTCTTGAAAGTCCTGTAAAGCATTCACCATTCACCTGTCACACTGCACAAACCGAGCCCTTTGAAATGAAAATCTAAAAGTAAATGTGTTCGTCAACGGCGGCGGCTGCAACAAGCGTGCCCGACACCAGCGCGAGCCTTCAGGCAGGTAATTCACTTCAACACGAGACTGGCGAACAACAGTATGTTTTATTTAATTAGGATGAACAGAAGAGATAAACCTCACAGCAGGGCGGGTAATGACAACATTTCAAAAATAATTCATGCCCAGGTAACAAAAGGGCAAATTTCAATTACATAAAAAGCTAAAAAGTTGACTTAATACATCCAAGGGGGAAAAGAAAAAAAAATTAATAATTGTACTGCATATGATTAACAAGTGGCATTTACATGCTCTGCAAATTGGTCTTTCTGTTGCCTAATCTGTGGCTAGAAAGGGAAAGGTTTTCTTTCTAAGCAAATGCAAACAATATAATGAAGCTACTTATCGCTAGATTCAGATGGGTATTGCAGTGCTATCCGAAATAAGTCATACAGTGGAAAGCTAATGCCATACACCAACTCACTGTACCGCAACGAGATTTGCGAGCCCGTTCCGAAGGGCATCACCCAGTCTCCAGCCCCATCGGGTCCCTTTGTTTGCATTTTAGAAAACAAACCATTGCAAGAGGTCGAAGCTCGAGCCTTCTGTAGCTGGAAATGTCACAAGAGACCATTTAGTCTCTGCACATCCTTCTACTCCCTAGAATAAAGCAACTCCGATAAACCACCATAATTCACCGCTGCACACGTATATACATCTAGATGTCATCAAGATGTAGTACTTAAAACTCCCATCACCTTATTTGTTTAAGAGAACAAGGAACCAGCCTCTCTGCACTTACTAATGGACATCAGGAAAGAAAATGCGTAAGAATTTGGGCTGGAAAAGTATGTTGAATAAACGCATGCGGTACAGAGAGCTCGGACCTGGTCCTCACTTGGCTCCAGCTCCCATCCACACCCTCTAAGTCCATGTCCACCAACGCACGCACCGGAACCAGGCCCTCCCCTCCACCACCATTTGTCAGTCGAGATTTAGCAGGAGTCTGTAATAGGTTTTATATTATTAGTATTTCATCACTCCAGCGCATTTACTAGGATACAAGGGAACATAATAGCCATCCTTTTTCGGAGGCATTTAAGGAGAATAATGATGGATTGATGAGGGGCTGATGTAGGCATTTTTATCAGACAGTTCAATTATTGTGGGTAATTAATAATCTTTTGTTTAAGAGAATATTATAATACATGAAGAAAGGTATTATATTTTGGAGATTGCAGGCTAACACTTGAGAGCCCAAGAGATTATTTCTTTTTTTAAAAAATGTGGTTTGCATTTTTCAAGTGTTGTAATGCACTAAAACTGATTTCACAAATTGGAGCAGGGAGGGGAGACATAAATTAACTAGTTCAGTAAACATAACAGAGTAAACAATTAAGAGCACATTTATCAAAAACAGAAGTAAATATTAATACTACAGTATGAGAAAGTATCGTCAGCCCCAGAGCCAGCAGGTAAGGTAGGTTTTTTAAACATTTACTACAATAACTGATCATTGGGTGCCACCCCGAGCACTTGGCTTAGTTAATTTAACCAGGTTGAAACCGCTTACCCAGGTTTAACCTAAAAGTTAATTTGGCACCAAACAATAGATAAAACCAAGCCAAAGCCTCGTCTATGATAAGACAATTTGTATTTACACAGGCTTAACGCATCTACAAAACATCATTTTTATATCCAATTCAGAGGATGGCATGAACATCTGCTTTCACTTCAAGACATTAATTTTCAATTATTGAAGAAAAACAAAATAAATCCTGACAAATTACTGGTAACTGTGGAATCTTTTGTTACTCTATTAGTTTATAATAGTAATTTAGAAATCCTACAATTAACGTCCTAACAAGAGTGCTCTGATTATTTTTTTGCACGTGTCATCTGAAGCAATTCAGCAGTGAATGATGTTCTCCAACTTGCACTGATGGTACACAAATATTTTTGAAGAAAAAAATAGGAGGCGTTCTCAGAGAGTCACTACCGTTACGTGGTAGTTGTTTTTCATTGACGGCTTTAGACGTAGCATCGCTAAAAATATGAGATTTCTATTTTCTCCCTGTTCACATTCAAACCTTTTGTGTTACCTTTCCCACTCTTTTCAATTTTTGGCCACATTTATTCGTTTTATTCACGGAGACCAATGGGAACAGGCCACAATTAAAAGGTGTTTGCACACAGGCAGGAGTTTCAATCAGTAAAACCAGTTAAATACCACCCAGATCCCATCCAGGAAAGCATACCGGAGGGAGAGAAAGGCAGGAAAATGGGACTTGCGGAGTTCAGGGGAGAACGCTGCTAGGCTTGTAGCAAAATACACAGGCAAAAATTAAAAACTGCAGGCTAATCCCTGAAGGCAGTGCTCGGAATACTGCACGGATTCAAACGCTCTCAGGGCACCAGCCCCACAATGAAACACCAACATCTCCAATTATTCCTAATCCCCCAAAAGCTACACTTGATAAAGAACAATCAAGAGCGTAATCTTATTTGATATGAGTTTTATCAATTTTAGCTGCTGCTTTCACTGTATCAATAAAATTCCACCGAAACTTGAATGAACTGTAAAATTAAAGGATAATCGCACAAGTCTCTTGTATTTGGCAATTATGATTATACTTGTCAAAATTTAATTTGTAGAATGTGCTGTTCCAGTACCTTCAGGTTCTTCTCTATCAACTGGGAAAAAAGGAAAATTATATCTTTAAGACAAGTATGAAAGACATTGTTACTTCCACAGTCAACTCTGTAACTGAGCTCCGACATTGTATAATTGACTTTGCAAGCAGAACAACAGCAATATAACAAAGAAAATGTCAGTGTTTTCACAGCGCTAATCTATAGCACTAGGAGGGCCTCCTGCTGTCAGCCAGAGCTGACAATACAATAGCTTTCAAAGGGATATTACCATCATGCTTTTATTCTTGACATCAATCAAGACAAAGAGAATCCTTTTCACAAGACATTCAAAATCAAACCTTTGTATGAGCAGATAGGTAAAACAGCATTCCTTTAAAGAAGATCATTCATAGCAATCAACTAATTGGAGCTCAGCAAATGGTTGAAGTATTTTTATTTACTTTGCAGATAACGAAGTAGCAAGCGACCCCCCTTTTCTCTTCTTGACTGACACAAATGAGGCAGGTAGGGTGTGAATCAAAAGTTTCTATCAGCATTTTTTGCCAACTGAAAGCAAAAAAATATGACAGCAATTCTGCAACTTCAAGTAGGATAACAAATCTAGACTTAATTAGTGCATTCTTTTGCAAAACAGTTTGATTACTGACTAGCACGTTTATGCACAAAATACCCTTGCAAGCTGACAGCAATTTGCAGAACTGTCAAATTCGGCAACCAAAGTGCATCTGATGCTCAAAACCTTGTGCCAAGGCGAGCCCAGTCCCCACAAACTGCAGTCGAGTAATTCCTCAATTACAATTACATGGGACTGGAAACCTGCGAGTTACTGTTAGCAGCATCTCAGCACCTCGCTTCACAGAACTGCTTCCCAAGGCCCCAAGTTGTAGAGCGAGAAGCTACAGTTTAATCAACAGGAAGGATGAGCCCCTGCCTTCCTCAGCCCCACGGCCGACTGGGTGCCAGGGATCCCCGGAGCTGGCCGCACAGGGCAAACTTTTAAGGACGTTGGTGTTGACATCACTCCCCATCACTTGCGACAGGGGACAGATAGCGTGTTTTGATGTTCGCAACCGTGTTATGGTTCTGGGGTTCAAGACCACGTGGTTTTAATGACACTGAAGAAGGTGCAACTCTTCCCTACGGATTGCAACAGATAAGGCCCTCAGCCGATGAGGTTACCGGCAGCAGGGCAAAAGAAGAGTCTGTGTTGCGGAAAACTACTTTCATGGGCTTCGTCTGTGATGTGAAGCAAAGCTTCAGAACAGGCCAGTGGTTTACTCCATCACCGCTACCACCACACCGTCACTGAAGAGTTTATTTTGTAAGCCAACAAAGACTCAACCCCTCCTACTTTTACTCCGTCCTCAGTGATTTGAAACAACCCTCCTTTAAGCCAAGCAGAACTTTTTCCCCAACCACCAGCTACGAGGTTAACACCTTCAAGTTTGCACAAACTAATGGCCAGAACAAATCAGCATATTGTATTGCAAATCATAAATTCCACGTCAGGGGAAAGTCCAGGGCCACTGCCGGAGTTACAGCGGCAGGAAGGACCGCAAGTTTCTGCCAGGCTGAACCTGAGACCTGATCATACGGCACAGGGGCCACATGACTTGCAGCTTCGCTGGCACGCCGCTTTGGTTTGCCATCACTCCCTTTTAAATAACGTGCATCTCGAGAGTTGTCAACACTGGATACTTCTGTCAAAGTCGGTTTCTTCTTTAAATGTCAGGCAGCACTGCTCCCAATAAACGTGCAGCCCTTTCGCATGCAGAATAATCCCTTTCATCACAGGCACACACTGGTTCTATTTTAGTGCGTAATCTTTCTGAATGAAAAAAAAGGATGCACAAATCTCCGTAGTGGTTAATAAATAGCAAAGCTGCTGCACAAAGTGAAATAAATATACGGAAAAGAGAAAAAGGGTAAATTATTTTAAGTCCTAAATGCTACACATATATCCACATAATTTATGCTTGTTTTCTTCTCAGTTGAATTGGGAAACCTGTGACCTCAGAGTGCCTTTATTTATTACATCTCAATTATTTCCATGGAAACGTGTACTGTGGCAATCTACTGGGTTGCCAGCTCCCTAGACCACAAAATGTATATGATGGACTTTTTAAAAGCAGATGATATGGATAAGGAAAGGAAGAAATTCTTTATCCTACATACACATATGAGTTGCCTCCTATTATCCAAAATTTCACCCAGATTCAGCTCATTCCTTAGACTCCCTGTTACTCAGCTCGTGCTAAGACCTGTAATTTACATCCAGTTTATGCTGAAGCTGAAAACACATATTTTTTTTTGTGCCTAGAGACTACAGAAATATTTAGAATCTTTAAAAACTGGGCTTCACCTAGCTCACTGTTGCAAAGACCTTCTAGATATTTCTACATTACAGGAATAATGTTTCTTTGCTATGACTTGCCAGTAAGTTACCTGCTTCGATTCATAAAAAACGCTCTTGTAAATAGTAATCAGTTCTGTATTAGAATTAGGGTCAAAATTTCATTATAAAGTATCAACCCCTTGTGAAAGATACCGTTGCCTAAAAAGTAACGAGGTAGAAAACAAAATGACTAATAAATGGTAAATATCTAATGTTGTTATGGCACGACATGTTAATGTTTACTAACTGAGCTTCTATAGCAAATAAGGTTTACACTCACATAGAACTATTTCCTGGATGTTAAATGCGACGTTTTAGCACAGAAAAATATTTTAAACTCCAGAGGCCTGGCCACTAAATGTGATCCCCTCATCCGAGGAAAGTCATGACCCGAGGCCTGCACCGCTGTTTTCAAACTGCGATTCCTTTTAGTTTCAAACAACGTTATTTCAGAGCATCCCCTAGAAATAGCTCTAGCTCTGCCCTTTCTTCTGCCCACGGACTGTATAACATTCATCTACCAATTACCAAAGTAGCTCCTTTAGCAGAGATTGTCCGGGATTGCGGAGGGTCAAAATGCCACGCTGCAAACCTGCCCCACAAGCACAATGCTAAAAGATACTGTTAGTCTGGGGAAAAAAAAAATTATTAAGGGTTTTGTAGATGAAGGACTTGACTTTACAAAAACTTCATAAACATTTGAAGCACGTATGACTTCCATTGCAATCATCTGTTAAACAGTGGATATTTCACAAATCATATAAAATGGCCCTGGATGGGGTTCGATTCCTTCTTTAGCTGGTCGATTAACTGCATGCTAATTTTGTCCAGCCGCAAGTTATTTAATTACAAACGCTTTAGGACTTTTTGTTTCATCAGGGGCATGGAAAGTTATGATCCTTTTGTGCTTCTATACAACAAAGCCCCCCAGACCACTGAGTTTGCGACTTCTGCTTTGTGCGGAGGACAATAAAACCTTACCCAACATCAGCTAACCTCCTCGTGGCTGGGAGCGAAAGGCTTCGGAAATCACGCCTTCCCCTCTCGCACCAATTCACTTAAAAGTCAAAAAAAACGCTGGCAAGGCGCGCAATACGGCGCGGGGCTGGTCCCGGCCCTCCCTTTACGTTTCGCCAGCAGCTGTTTTCTCAGGGAGGCAAACAGGAGGTTTTAAAACACCCCTTCGCCGTGGAGGGGGAAGAATGCGCGAAGTTTAAGGTCCAACCTTTCATCAACGCAGCTCTTGCTAAATTCGACTATTGTTTCTTCAAGCCCAAGCAAGTTTTCGACCCGCATCCATCGCGTGGGTTTTTAATTCTCCCCTTCTCTCACCCACCCTTACGCGCATTGGACAGCGGGAGGAAAACAGCCGGCGCTCCCATCCCCAATCATCGAGAAAACATTTAATTTCCAGCTAACCCGGCGAAAACACGAGGTGCGCTCCTATTCCCTCCCTTCCCCCGGCCCCACGGATGCGCCCACCGCACCCGAGCATCACCCCCAAAAACTTTCCTCCCTCCCCGCCTCAACCACGCTACCCCGGCTTCTTTCATCAATTATCGCGACACGTGTCGCCAGCGAGTCGCGGAGGGCATGCCTTACCTTTCACCGAGCGGGGCTTGGCTTGCTTCCTCCTGGACATGTCCGGGCGCCGTGGCTCGTCCTCCTCCTCCTCGTCTTCCTCCTCTCCCTTCCTTCCCTTCCTCTCCCTGCTTTCTCTCTCTCTCTTCCCCTTTCTTCCTTCTCTTCTCTCT
>KZ509558.1:0-24570 GCA_002844005.1 Limosa lapponica baueri | reverse complement strand
GTTTCCTTTGTCTAAGAGATCTTCCTAGTTTGTACCCTAATAAAATCCATCTCAGAGGTTTGAAACCCATTTAGGGTTTTTTTTTTTTTGGGGTGTATTCAATGTAATGACAAGAGGTGGACATTTTGGACCCTGCCTTGCGCTCCCAAGTACAGAAACTCAGCCGAACATCTCGCGGGCTGCATTTAAAAGGCCCATTCCAGAACATCTTGCTATCAGGTAGGCAGGGTAGGGGCAGCCACCCGGGTGAAATGTTTTCTGAGTAAGACATTGCTCAGAAAGGGGAGATGGGCAGCAAAGACCACGCCGGGTGCAAGTCAGAGGTGGGGGGGTTGGTCTGCGATCCATTGTGAGCTCTGGTTGGTAATATCCATGCTGCCTGGCTGCCCACTTGAAGCTGCAACTCTCATCCCCTTCATCTTATCCCCTTTTCTGTGCTCTCCAACAGCTCATATTTTATCTAAAAAAAAATAAATAAAAATGCTTTTGTCCTGGAGTCCTTTGTCTCCTCCTCCTCAAATTCCTGCCGCAGTTTGGGACTCCGACCCTTTCTGCAGCGAGAGCTGGTGATATCAAAGGGAGAGGACTGTGACCTTTAAGTGTGAACAAGTGAGAGGAGGAGATAAGTTATAAGAAAGTTCCTGCATGAAATAATTCAGTGACAAGGTGTTTTGAGGGACAAAATAGCTGCAAATATATAGGCTGTAATTTCAAAGCTGAGGGGGAGCCCTAAATGATCCCCAAATTAGAAGGTGATAAACTAAAGAGTGGCTTCACAACCCAAGGACTTATTTCGTTATTCAAGCCCTGTGCTATCCCAGTGCATTCGGGGATATATAGGGCTGAAACAAGACCAGATTAGAAGCACCGTAGTGTTTGAAAGGCCTCTGCTATGAAAGGGTGAAAATATAGTCAGTGGAGAGGACAGAATTTATATAATCAAAACAATAAACAGGAGATTGAATGGATTTGTTTTGCTGTTGCGTTTTGCCTACACTAAAAGCAGAGCATTAGATGGCTCCAAATGTCACTAACACTGAAGACACATGTGGACGTGCACATGATCGTCTCTACTGAGCCAGAAGACTAAGACAGTCTGTGGATAACTTTGGATTTGGAGATACATCAGCTTTTTACTTTTTGGCTATATTCCTCTGTCCGTACTTCGGAGCCAGATTCTTCATGCTGGCAACCTGGATAAAAGGCAGAGGTGATCTTTCAAATATATATAGACCTAGCTGAGAGCAAGATCAGAGTCATCTTGTGACTACATTTTGGAAGCCCAGGAAAATGTAACTGTAGCTGAAGGAAGAGAGAAGGAAATGACAACTGGTCACCATTAAAGGGAATGGTCACCCCAAGTTTTGAAAGTGATTTTAGAAGGACAAAGTCAGGCAGTAGATCAGTAAGAATTTTTTAATGTCCTCATATCCAGGATGAAGGATAAGCCTTGATATAATCAGAAAATCAAAAGCAGGGAGATGCTCTTCTTTTAGGTAAGGAAATAGGATACAGAAAATGAGTGTTCGGCTCCTGCCTTTGGCCAGGTCTCAGTCCATGCTCTTGAGTAAGTCACAGAGGTTTTGTATTGAAAATGCATTTTTAAGACTGTCCTTGTAGTTAAATTGTGAAGTCATCTACAGAGTTTGAATCAGAGAAACCTTAACATGGGCTGGTAAACTTGGGGCTCTCCATGTGACTGGAAGAGGTCATGTTTCTGCACCCATGGCCATCACATGGAGGGAAGAGCGTCTCCCAGGGCTGCAGAGCTAAAGCAATGTTGGCTGAAAAACGCTTAAATAATATCTTGTGGCTGAAACCCTTTGCAGAAAGCCTTATGGAGAAAACATGGAAGAAGCACTGAAAGCATAGCTGGAGCTACGCTGCTTGGCCACGTAAAGGAAGCCCATTACGTGGCTGGGTGAGCCCCATCACAGATCTCTGCTCAAGCAAGCAGAGATCACTCCCAATGTTGTGTCTTGAGCTCACTCCTGATGTGTAAAAACAGAGCTGCTGTCTTGAGATACTAACAGGAAACTGCTCTTTTTGACAAATAAATGTTGCATGACAGAAACATAAAAATCCCTATACTGCACCAAACCAGAGATGGGTCTTACTGGGTGTCCCACCTTTACCCATGAGCATGAGCAGGGTGAGCAGATAGGGGCAGAGTCCTGTGGCACCCAGCAGACTCTCTGTGCTCAGCAATCCTTGGAGGACTTCTCATCCATCAGTTTGCACCGGTGCCATGTAAAACCCTATAATATCTGTAGTATCCCATGGTCCAAGCTCTGAAACTGAAGTGCATGAAGAGTGCAGAATATCTCATTTTATTTCTTTCCCACCTGCCACTTGCTGCTTTATTTGACACGTCTCTAGTCCTTGGATCAGAGGAGCCAGAGTCTCCTTCCCTATTCATTTTTTCCAGGCCAGTCATGATTTTATACCCCTCTATCACATCCTCCTTCAGTTTATCTGCCCTGCAGGCAGAAGAGTCCCAGTCTATTAAATCCTTCCCCACGTGGAAGCTGTTTCATACCTTTGATCCTGCCTGTCGCCCTTCTCTGCACCAACTCAGCAGCATCTTTTGGGCAAGGAGGAGTTGGGAATGATGGAGTCTCACCCCGTATTTATGGAGCAGCACATTGATATCTCTCCCAGTGATGCCTAAGAGTTTGTTTTTCTGCCTCTGACCACCCTTTGAGCTGACATTTTCTTAGAATACCTGTTCCAGTTCCAGGATTGCTTCCCTGAAGAATGACAGTTATTTCTCTGAAATAGAGGCTTTTTGCCCACCTCTCCCCGAAACTGGCTGCGTGGTGGTGGCACAAGCCAGATTCCCAGCTCAGCTGGGAAGAGGATTAGAGACTTCAGCTGTAACAGCAAAGCTACATGCACGGGGGGAAAATGATGTTTGCTCTGGATCCGAAAAGCACATAAATCACCAATCAAAACCGCTGTTACTAATGGACATCAGAGACATGAATGAAAAGAAAGCAAATAACTCCATGTAGACCTTTATTCCAGAGTTGGGTCTGCACAGGTGGGAGCTAGACCTGATGGGCCCTGATTGCCACCCCCCAGCAAAGGACCTGGGACATTTATTGGTATTTTTAGCTTGTTTGATGAGGAGGACTTCCAGAAATAGTGCCTAACTCCGGAGTCTCCACATGGTTTCTCTAGTGCTACTAGTGTCTGGAATTCAAACTGCGGGGGTCTGCAGGCAGCCCGGGTGCCAAGCACTTTTCACCACCCTGTGCAGGATTGAAAAACACCGGCTTCTTGTAGAAAATACTTTCCCTTCCTGTAGGACACGAGTTACCAGAAACCTCCAGGACTGTCAGCAGTTGGTAGCTGGAGCAGCAGCCAGTCTGATTGCTTCTTTGAGTTTTCACAAGCTCTGGAAGGGTTATAAAATGCTTACGTTATGTAAATAAATCTCTTTCCTATAGGTTGCTTGATCTTAACTGTGTAGTGAAAATATTGTAAGTTTGTGCTTCTACAGCATCTTTCATGCAAAGATATCAGAAGTGCTTTATAAACATTAACTAATTAATCCATTAAACCACACAACACCCCACTGAGTATGTAAGGATTTATAGGGATGTATACAGTAAGAAGATTAAGTTTTACTCTTAGTAGATCTTTTTTTTTTTGGCTGAAAAATGGAAAAATAAATCCAGAAATTATTTTTCTATATAAATGATTTAAACATCGAATAAATCAGGATAATGTCAGCAAATCGGAGACAGGCAGGCTGTGGGTGGGTCGTCCTGGGAGCACAGCAGTGAGCACCCTGCCGGCAGGTTGCTCAGCATTTCCCCCCTCCTGTACATTGACGGAAAGAAGGCACAGCTCAATGTCAATCCCCTCAGCTTCAAAATAGCCCCTACCCACTGGCACTTAAAAGTGCCTACGCTTTGAAGAACACAGATGCCCACACCAAAGGCCTTTGGCAGCTTTCCCACACCCATCACATTAAACACATCTCTGCTGGAGCAATATATATGCTTGCAAGCTGATGTTGCATATATTCGTGCCTAAGTTGCATCCGATAGCCTGGAGGAGAAGAGAAGGGAGGATGGGATGGTCCACCAGCTGCAGGAGGATGTGGTGCATGCTGGGTCTCGGAAGGGGACAAATCCCACGCTCTTCACAGGATGCCACAAGAGCAGCGGTGGTGGGTTTCAACAGCCACCACCATGTCAGCAGACCCAGCTCAACAGCTCATTCCAAGCTTTTGGGTTCTCAGCCACTTCGGTATCGCCCCGAGGCACGAAAGCTGTTCGTTATCGCGTCTGCCTGTCATCTGGTCTGAATCAGGGTGTCAGGGCTGATGGCCGGGAAACTTTGGAAAGTTTTTCGGCTCACAGATAAACAGCAGCAAGCGTTCTCAGGACAACACATTCTGGAGCCCCAATCTTATCAGGGCACTTAGGACGCAGCCTGTATACACGTTTCAGGCCAGACAGCCAGAGTGCACAAACAGCTACGAAGACCACGTCGATGGCTGCAGGTTTTGCCTGCTTCTTTCTTTCTTTTTTTGCCATCCTGATATAACAGGGAATGCTCTGCAGGGCTGGCAGGAGAGTGCTGGTTAAAGCCAGCTTTGCAGAGACTGATGCAAAACCTATTAGCTGCGGTACTGAGGGATATGGTGTAGGGGAGGACTTTGTAGAGTAGGTAGATGGTTGGACTCGATGATCCCAAGGGTCTCTTCCAACCTCAATGATTCTATGATTCTATGATTCTAATAGCCCTGAGTGCCTTTACAGATCCCTGTGTTGTCTCGTGGGAATGGTGGTAGAGAAAAGCAACCCAAGTTGTGCATTCAGATGTGAGGAGGGAATTTTAAGAGAGTTGTGGGTCCTGTGCTCCCTGCACACAGCTTAAAGGGAGCATTGCAAAGCATCTGGGGAAGAAGCTTGCCGCCTTGCTGGTGTGCAGCTCCCGTTCACCCTGCATTGCCCAGGCGAGGGAAAGCCAAGCTGGCAGAGTGGCCATGGGGCTTCTGTAATTGTTTGGCTCAGCTTTGACAAAGCAAGCTCAAATCTGCCTGCAATGTATTTTATGAATTTAGCCTCAGTCCTCGCTTAGCGTTCACAAGTGGATGTTTGTGTAGTTTGTAAAAACTCATCCCACTGCTGTGACTCTGAGAGCTCAAAAACACAAGAAACAGAAATAAGCTCTTATTTTTTAAAAAATATTTCAGCAAGAACAAGTCTCTTTTCATGGCTTTTGTTTGGGTAAGGTCAGGGAGTTATAACTGAAATATGTACATTATGAAAAATGGAGTTGGAAAAATCAATGTGTTTCACACCTACATGTATGGTGTTACCTAAAACACCTCCTCCTCCTTCCTGTCTCTGCCTGGAGACTTCCCTGCTGCTCAGTTCCTGCTAGCAGATCTCTGTGATCTTCCTCCATCAAAACGAGCTCCCCCGCTAAATTCATTACAGCCAGAGGATGTGATGGGTATGAGCCCACACATCAGCTCCAACTTCAAGTTGAAGTCAGATGTGAACTTCAGGTGACCTCCCACATACAGTGGGAGAGAGGGAAGATGATATCTGATCCCAGACTCTTCTTTCCTCCCCTCTCTTCTGTAGTTTGAACAGGGCCCTGTCACAACCAGGTCTGTCCAACCGTGCCCCCACCTTCTCTTCCCTGCTGCTTCAGGATGGAGTTGTGACCAAGATCAGGTTGAGCAAAGAACACGATGGGCTTTAGACAGCTTGCCAGCGACCAACCTTAGACATTCAAAGGGGCAACAATGCAGTCAAAGCCTACTTGTTTTGCAAGCAGAAGGTGCAGGACATATATGACAGCACAGTCCCTCCAGCAGTGCTGCACTGTTTCTGCGTATTAAAGGTGCTGCTGGGGATGCATCTTTTTAACCAGGAAGCTGAGCATAAAACCCCACTGACTTTTATAGGCAGCTCTTTATTTAGCCACAATTTTCTTGTGTTTTTCCTTTATTATTTATATTAAGGCATTCTAAAATTTCCAGGTCCTTTTATCCTAACCAGAGCAATCCCCTTGCCTGGGGAAGCTTTTACAAGCTAAGAATCAGATTCTGCCAAAACTTGTTCCTCAGTACCAGACATAAGGACAGATATAGGTAGAAAAGGATGTAACTTTTTCCTTCACTTGCCTGTTCTTCACAGCATACCCCTGTAAGCCTAGCCCATAAGCCTATATTGTCATCCTACATAAGTCACTCTAATCCTGATTTATTTTTAACCCTTCTGTCTCCTATTTTATCATGCTTCATCATCTACCATCTCTCTTTCCCTTCCTATTAACTGTTTGCAGAAATCAACACATGCCAGGAAGTCTCCAAGGTCACAAGGACTTGCTCTTGCTATGGGCAAGCCACCTCTGGGGGTCTCATGTCTCTGGGGTCTGCAGCCTCCTCTGCCTGGTGGTGGAAGGGTTATGGGATGTTGCTGTCAGACCTTGGATGGCTCTAGGGTTGCCAGTTTCCTTTCATCACCAGCGAGATGGGTATGCTCTTGCAGTGGGCTCTTCACAGCATTTTCTACTGCTTATTTTTGATCTTTATCACACCAAGGATCTTGCGTCAGGAGCAGAGAGCTGAGTACCCACACTGAGGCTTTTTTTTATAAAACTTGACATCTTCATCCCAAGTTTCCGGTTTTATCTGGTAAGAGAAAGCACAAGATAAACACCTGTCTGAGGCTTATCTGGGGGAAGATTATGTTCACAGAGAGCAAGTGAAGAATACAGGGATTTAAAACTTTTTCTTCTGTTAAAAATTAGTTTAAACTTTACATAATCTGAAAAAGCAGAATGACAAACTTAATTCACCATTCAATGAAGTTGTTTAAAAAATTTCTTCCCGGGGTATGAGCCGACCTTTTCCCAAATAACAAAATGCCAGTGGCTTCTGTCAGAGGAACTCTCAAAAATGGCAGTTAGGTGTTTTTATGCCATCTCTCCCCACATCTCCTATAGGAGCTGGTTTTCTCAAGGCCTGGCTGTATTTATCCTTATAAAAACCCTGAAGGGAGCAGAGATGCAATCATTCCTACTTTACCTGTTGGGAACCAAGACCTAGAAGAATAAATCTTGGATTTTGAAGCCATTATGGAACAGTTTAGCTGGGAAGATAACAAACTGCGGGCATGAGTCCAGCCGTGGAGTACACAGGTTCAGACCCTCGTGTCTTTGGGCATGAACATATGGACAAGCTGTCCATAGGGTGGGCGTGGTGAATTATCACATGTCAAGGAGGTAGCACAGATGTCGATCCTGTCACTGTGTCTGTGACTGCTCTAAGAGCGCAATGAGGTGGACAGAGCCAGGATGAGACTCTTCAGCCAAGGGACCTCAGCTGAACTATTGCTCCAGGCTGTCTTTAAGTTAATGGAGAGAAATAGGTGCCTCTACAGAGTGATTTGTCTTCTCCTAATATGGCTGTCTGTGGGGAATTGCTCTCCAAAATTGCCTGTTTCTATTGACTCCCACTGGAACTGACGATTTCTGTCTCAGGCTGAGACATGCAGTTTTAGGTGAGAAACTCAGAGTAAGGAATTGAAGCAGATTCTGCCCAGTGCTGCCTAACCCCTGGAGCAACCTTTCCTAGGGCTTTGCATTACCCAGGGCACATCTTCCCCATATCTCAAAGCAGCTGGTAAAGTTTGAGTGATCTAAACCCCACCTCTATGGCTAAACCAAATTATACTTCACAGGGGAGACAACAAGCAGGTCCGCAAAGGGTTTACCTGCCTTCCAGAGGGCTTGCTCCAACCATTAGTCCTTGTTGCCAAGCAAGCTGGCAGAGTGAGAGGGAGAACTCCCCCACATAAAATATTCTGGGTTTACATTTACAAAAATCTCCATCATGAATAAACCACAGAAGGAGAAGAGACTACATTGCAGTGACATAATCCATGGGCAGAATAACAGTGAGCATCCCATTCAGCCTTAAAAACAGCCGTAAAGAGAAAAACGATCCATGTCTGAGTTTTCTAATTCCCTTAGAGTTTAGATTCTCCATACTTTAATTTCATGAAGACACTTAAGTGATTTCCAGCAGGAGCTGTGACGAGGTGGCAGAATCTTCCAGTTTACAAACACCGGCACAAACTTTCATTGCAGGATCGAAGAAAAAAAAAAGCCCCAGACTCGATCAGCGCAGTTCAACTCCCTGTCCTGCATCCAAGAACAAGCATTACACGCTGCATTTGCAGAACTTATTTCGTGTCCCTCCCCATCTGGTAGTCCTGTATGTCACAAACACAGTCAAAGCAAGATATCGCCTCACTCGGCGCGACTTTACTTGCATAATTGACCCTTTCCTTAGTACATAACACCCGGCGATGTTTCTGGGGTGGACAGCTGTGTGCAGCTGCTGCAGGGAGCACCAGCTCTTGGCTGCATCCACAAACGAGATGTCATAGATGAGCTGCCGGGTCATTCTGCGGCACCCACATCCTGCAGAGAGCAGACTGTCCGGGCACTGAGAGCATTTTTGGGGCTGGAAGGGCTCGTTCTCCCCGGCTCACGGGTGGGCAGTGCAGTGTAGCTGGGAGCTGGGGGGCACAACCCCAAGGCTGGAGTGGGGAGGATGAGAAGGGCTGCCAGCCCACACAAGAAAGAACCCTCCCTTGGCAGCCATTGTCTAGCGAGGCTCCATCAAAGTGGCACCGAGAGTTACCGTGCCCCCATCATCTTTGTAGCCAGAGGGAGCTCGCAACACTTGCTTGCTCTAATTAGGATCTAAACAACTGTTCCCATAATTATGGATTCAGCAAGAGGCAATTCTCATCTCTTACGAGTTTGTCCAAATTCTGGATGCCTTAAATGAGCATTTAAATGGTGGTCTGGAGACAGGATATAGAAAGAGTGACCCAAGAGGTTACTGTGTGTATCTGCCTTTCTATTACCAACATGAAAAAGGCTGTTGTAATATTCCCAAACAGCAGCTCCTTCAAGCACACATTACTGTCCAAGTAATATTATTCTATAGTACCCCTTCCCTATGCTATCACCTCTGTTCTCTTGAGAATTGTTTTTTTTTTAGCAGAAAAATAGTCATAGCGTTGAAATGAGCCAGCCAGATCACCTCTCTGAAGTGATAGTCCAAATACTAGAATAAGCAGCCACTGGCCCTGAGAGGAATGACATGAATGGGATAGGAAGTCCTTCATCTTTTTTCATACAGAGTAGATGGTAGGTTTCTAGATGAAGAGAGCCTGTCTTCTGTCTTGCATGCATGCAGTGAATTTTCTCACACTGAATGGCTAACAACTTCTTCACGTCTGCTAGGCAGGACACCTTTCCTAACCCTTCGATTCTGCGAAATACAACAAATATGGGTCAGTGGCTTTTGGAGAGGTAAAACTCCAGAGCAATTCTGTACTGACGCTGAGATAATTCCAGTGCATGAGAAGTGAGAGCAGCTGTGGCTGCTTCCACATCCACAAGCAATGCGGCTTGCTCATTGCCAGTGATCCTTAATCCTCTCTGAACTCCTGACTTTACATATCAGATGGTTGCTCCATGGAGTAATATCTGTGTATTATTGCCCATTCACTGTAAGTATTATTCCAAGGTGGTACAAAGTCAGGAAATGTATTCTCAAGAGCCACAGGCACAAAGGTTACAGAATGCAAATCATATTTGCATTGGCACCAGTATCCGACATGTTTGTAAAACCGGGAGCAGGGTATCAAGTGTTAAAATGGGAAAAATTCCCCCTGCATCCTGTGAAAATGCTGGCAGCCCAAGGGCAGAGAGTGCCCGCGGGCGTGGTAATTCAGTATGGGCACTGCTTACTAAACAAAGTAATCATTTCACTGCCAAATAAAGGGATAAAACTATCCCAGCGGGCAAAATGGAGTCTCTCTTAATCTGGGGAGAAGTAATAGAAGCCTTTAGGTCTGCATGAGAGCCATGGATGAAGGAGCACACTCTGTTAGTGCTTGGTCTTCAAATTGCTTATTTCACAATAGTCTGTGTTTTCCTTAAAGCCCTGGCTTTGGGAATCTAGTTATTATGTGTTTTAAACATTTTTTTAGGAAGGATTTTTAAAAAGCAACTTTTTTGTCTTACAGTGGAGAAAAAGCCTGTCATGTTGTAGCCCGAAAATACGACCTGCAGATGCTGAAAAGTCAGAAGAAAAAACAAAAAAAGAGGGAGGATGAGCTTTTTCTTGATTTTTTTACATACTGTTTCCTTCTCCCACCCTGCTGTTGCGGAAGGAAGGGAGAAAAAAGGGGTAGTCACTCACGATTTGGGACCATTTATGTTAGTGATTCAGGCAGCCGAGGGGACTGTGCTCCCACGGAGAGGGATTCTTCCTCAGACTGGAGTCACTCGCTGCTGGCCAGAAGGGTATTCCTGCACATATATGCTACCCAGAGGTTAAGAATGATTTTTTTTTTTTTCAGAAGATACTTAGTGCTTTTTTTTCCCTTTCAAAAACTTTGTTTGGTTTTGTGTTGTGTTTTCTTTTGTTTTTTTTTTTTTTTGAATAAAAAGATTCGGTTTCCTTACAAGATTGAGATCTGTTAATCACAAGCAAACATTTCTCACAACAGATGGCTTCACCGCAGAGTCAATTTCTTGGTGAAAAGGGATTTTGACAGAGGAACAGTTCTCAGCTCTCCATTCCCCCTCTTTTGCACAGGGGCACTGTCACTGGGGCTACGTGGTCAGAAACGTGTCAGCTGCATCCCAAGGTGAACCTGCCTTGGAGTGGATGCTACCCTTGGGCGCAAGGTGATTTTAGTCCAGTGAGAGTACATATGGTAAAAATAATCTCCATATTTTAGGTTGCCAGTGCTTTTAGGGGTGCTGTGTTGTAGGGTGTCCACCAGGACCCGTAACCAGTCCTTGCCAGGCAACATCTTCATGAGCCTTCCTTCAAGTCTGCTTGCAGCAGTCTACACCTTCAATTGCAGAAGGATGGCCACTTATCACCAGTTTCCTCATGGAAAGTTTTTGCCTTATTAGCTTGTATTTGCTTGTATTGTGCCTGATGCACAATGTCAAGGTTGAGTCTTCCACAGGGAGACTGAGGGCTCCAACCCCCTCCTGTCAAGTCTGTCCAAGGGAAAAGAGTGGGAAGAAAGAAGAAAGTCTGTTTTCCCCACCAAATTTTGCAGAAAGCGGATGAAGAAGGGTTATGAGAGCCAAGATGGTCCTGTCAGGAAGCCACTTGTCCTGTCATCTGAGCAATATATCACTGCCAAAACCTTCCCCACAACCCTATTTCTAACAGCTCTTGAATTTGGTGCATGCAGTACTAGCATCCAAAAGTCTTCTCTGGACTGAGCCCATACTGGGGGGCCTGATGATAGATCACACCAAGGACCAGCTCCACATCCACATCTCTCAGAAGGCATTTGCTTTAACAAGGCTGGTGGAGCATGTGGGGCCAAGTCTGTGTCCTGAAGCACTCTCACAGCAGCCAACTTCTGACTGGAATGGAGATGAGCCCTGGAATCAGAGGCAGAATAAGCTCCTCCCTCAGGTGCATATGTAGAAATCCAAATCCAGGACGCTTCCTTGAGTTTCTACCTGTGAATCTCAGCCCTTTACATAAAAAACTGGCAAAGCCTTGGGAGAAGCAACCTGAAGGACTTGGTCAAATTTTATTTAGGGAGGAGAAACGAGAGGGATTTCACTAGCTAGGTACCAAGTGTATGTCAGAATAACATAATCCCCGTACTTCAACACAGATTTAGAGATACTGTTTTGCCCTGAACTCCACTTACTCCTATTTTCCCCAAATAATAGAAAAATACGAAGTTTACAAAGGAATAAGGCAGTTTCCTGGAACACGTCAGCTCCTGCCCTCATTTTCTATGCAGTCATGGTGTCAGTCGCTGAGCAACATCTTAAGGCAGGTATGATCCTAGCAGCAAGAAAAATGATGATTTTCTACACTTTTAAAGTCCATTTCTGAAGCTTACAATCCATGCTGGGCCAAGAGACAAAATTAAAATGTGAATTTACTATTCAGATACTAGGGATGTTCATTCAGCTCAACACAAGTTAAATGTCAAGGAGATGCAATAAAGGGGTACAAAGCCAGAAGCAGTAAAACTGTAACTCATTAAATTCATTATTCACCAACAGTGTATCCCACTGATGTCCTTGCAGAGCAGGTCACACACAGAGTAGAGGAGATTTCTTTCATTAACAGAACAGATACTAAAAAATGACAAGATGCTGGAAGTGCCAGGGCAAAGGCAACTCGGCTGCCTCACATTGTGATACATCCTAGGGAAACCTGTGTTTGTGAAACGGGCAGGTTGGTTTCTATCCTCATAAGAGCACGTGTCTGTCTTTCTTACCAGAAAAATGACAGGAAAAAGCACTTATGGATAACATATGTGGAGAAACGACTCACTTGGAAGCCATAGGCATGGAGCTCTTGCTATGGGATAAGTAAAAAAGATTCACTGTGATCTGCCCCAGCTATGATTTATGTCTGTGCCAGGGTCTAAATCAGCCTCTAAAAATGCTCTAAATCAGAGCATCTTCCCTGAAACAGCTTTCCTTGTACTGTTAGTTGTCTTTTTTCCCCAATAGGAAAAACATATATTTCAGACCTTTCTTAAGTTGTGTTTGGGCATACCCTGTTAAATGGGCTCTCTGGCAGGGCTGATATTGCAATTATGGCATGTGTTGTGCAGTAGCCCTTCCCAGTCATTCCTGATATGCTGGGCAGGAGGGGTAGGGAGAAGCTGTCAGTGGTGGTGTGCAGCAGCATAACCCAGCTCCCTGGCTGCCAGCCAGGGTGGATAATAGACATTTATGTGGTAGGTGTTCCTCTGACAGACCCCAGAGAAACTTCCCCAGTGCGTTTGTGGCACTGGAGCAGCAGTTTGCACCACCTCCACTGTCTACAGGTACTGCCAAACCCCTCTTGCAACACCCTGCTGCCACCCCACTTTGGAGGACAGACCTCCAGGGCTCACACACTGCACAGCGAGGCTCTCACCAGCCACTCCTCTCCTCCAGCGAGGGCAGTCCTTTTTGCATCTACTCGAGTGGTCCTTGCTTGAAGATGTGGACTCCAGCCAGAGCATGGATGAGTTTCCCTAGCACTGCGGATTTATTGCTTGGACGGATTGCATGCCAAAACCCATTCCTGCTGCAATTAACAGGCATTGGTTTCAAAGGACTAAAATTTGGCCTTTCTCTCTCTTTGGTGAATTTCCACAAGAAAATTCAGCTGACAGTAGGTTATAGCACACCTTCTCTGCTTGGATTGCTCCTGCACAGGGAAAAATCCCTCTCCCACAGATTCCTCAAGGAGCACCAAATCACACCAAGCTCTCAGACCTTATCTCCAAGTTGCTAGCAGTTTCCTCCTCCTCTCAGAGGTCCAAGGGTCAGATGTCAACAGCTGTGCTCTGAAGGCATTGCAGAGCTGCCTGTGATAAGGGTGATGTTCACACATGCATGAGGAAGATCTGCAGTGGATGCCAAGCTCATGTTCAGAAGGGGTATAACCCAGGAGCTGATGGCCACCTCAAACCTCAATGTCTTCTGCTCAGAGCATCCTTCACCTTGACTTTTCCACAAGAGCAGGTACCCAAACCCTGCATTTGGTGTCCTCAAAACACACTTGAGAAAACCTGATGCTGGTGTTGTTGGGGCAGCTCTGTGTGGGTGAGAGCCACTGTGCTGATAACGGCTAATGAGTTTACAGAGTATCTCCAGCGTAATAGCAGCAGCTGCAGCAGATCCCAGGGACATTCCCCAGCCACTCAGTGAGTTGTCAGAATTGTTAATCCTGTGGTATTAGTGATCTGAGGAGGAAATGATGGAAAAGACACAGGCTTCCGCTTGGCCAGAGTTGTGGGGGTTGTCTCCCCTCAACATAAAACTCAAATGCAGGAGCTGCAGAGACTCTGCATGTGGTAAACTTGGGAGAAGTGACTGCAAACACTATACTTTCTGCTTTGTTTTGGTTTCTCAAGCTTCTGTCAGATTCAAGAGAGAGTTTTGTGAGGTAAAGGATGATTTGGGGAGGTGGGTTGTCCAGGGAATGTTGAGACCCAAAGTCTAGGGAAGGTAGATGTGGTTGTTGACCATGACTGGGGTATTAACCTGTAGGTCTTGTGATAACTTCTGCTGTTCCCTGACTTCATCTGTAGTTTCAAAAGCACCATTGCAATTCCTAGCCTCTCCTCTAACATCCAGGGCTCTGTTTCTGCATTTCAATGACTGCCTTAGACTGCCTTAGACACATTAAGTTTTGAATTCTTCTTAAACACATTTTCCCTTCAGGAAGCTGATACATGTGGAAATGTCAGAACAGGCACTCTTTTTCCACAGGTCATGCTAATGAGCATCGCTGAAATATCTTCACCATTGAGCCACCCCAGAAGGTGACTTGCCACATTAAGTAGTATCATGTTCTTCAGTAGAAACATATGAGAGCCAGGACAGCACATAACATTCAAGTTAACATATTCGATCTTCAGCTGATCTTCAGGACACCCCTAATAGCCCATGGAACAATGCTCTGTGATGCATGCTTCAGAGATGCTGTAATCCAAACTATTCCCGGGGTACTTCTTAGGTAAAGCTTAACACTTTAGGGGATGCCTGCATGGTGTGGCTCTACCACAGCTTTCAATTTCACCAGGTGTGGCATCTATTTGACAATTTATTTTATGAAAAGCCTCAATCATTTCAAATCCTAGGGTGCTGCAGAAAATAACTAGGTGGTGGGTTTTTTTTTCTTTTTTTCTTTTCTATGGATAATTAAACTTTGCTTTATTCAAAGCCTTTCAAAGAACAGCTGGCAGAAAATAAACCTTCAAACTCCAAGAAATGAAGGAAGGGTTGCTTTTACAGAGACATCTAAATTACACACACTTCAAAAACAGAGCACTAGAACCAGCAAAAAGGAGGCATTTAAATAAGGGTCCCTTGTTCTGTGGTTGCCAACAAAGACATTACTGTTACTGGACAGTGTTGCAAAGCCCTTTTTCAGCTCAATATAAACAGCCTTTTAGAATCCAAAGAAGGCTTTAAAAGGTTGTTAAGTTAAGGTAAGAGAAAAATTGTAGCTACATTACATTGAAAGCTGCTCTACAAGCCAAGGGGAATGTCTCATGGTTTTGGATGTATTTGCTTCTGCCATCCTTACTGTTCATTTCTGGCTTACAGTTAGTTGTGCTGGGATGCTCTTCCTTCCGAATGCATCTGCTGACAAGAAAAAAACGGGAAGGGTTTCCCCTCCTGTGGAGTGCCCTAAGGACACCTTGTCCTCTTGATGTGTAAAAGGCAAGATCACCATTTTCGGCTAATTCCTGCCTTTTAAAAACTCTGATGGTGTTCACATCAAGCTGGAGGAGGAGGAGGTGTATTAGACAGGCTTTTTTTTTGTTGAAAGGATTCTCCAACCTCGTGAGCCTCTGACCCTTTCCATAATTGTGTCCCACAACTGACTCATTACAATGGGTAAGGAGCATGGAATAGATGTTCAGTCACACAGCCCAGCTTGATTTAATTAGTGGCATTTTTAATTAAACTTTACCATTAAAGTTGTAGCAGGAGGATGCTTATATAAAGACCATTTAATGAAGATTTCCTTGGCATCAAAGAAGAAAGGTGTGACTTCAGCTTAATAACTTAGACCAACAGAGGTGGAACGTGGCTGTATCTGAGAATCAGTTGCAAGCAGCGTTCATAATTCAACCACCAAATTAAGGCTGCAAACAAAGGCATTTGCCCTACACCCCGTAGCTGTCCTGCGGTGTTTATTAGCATGGTGGCTGTACAACTTGATGACAACTGAGATACAGCTCTGGGGACGTTTTTACTGTTTACATTAAACAATTGATTAGACGCAGAATTATACTGTGATAATTGCTAGCCAGGAAGAGAGACTTCTGCACTAAGCAGGCAGGTAACAGGACATACTGTAATATTAGGTTTCCTTGAAATTCTCAACCCAAGAACCAGATTTACGAGTTGCCCAAATCTTGCTCACATGGATCTGGGAAATTTGAACCTCATGGACCATGACCAGGCCCCGTTATCTCTGCTGGAGGGTCCTGTTGCAGAAAAGGAGGAGTTATTGAAGTTCTCTCTTCCTGGTTCTCCTTCCAGAAAGGGGACACTTGTCTGGTTTGTGACTCATTGCACGCTTGGAAGTAATGTCTGATTTGCCTGTTCACTGCCAGACACATCCCCAAGCTCATAATTTTCTACCAGGAGGCAGAGAGAACAGCCATTAAACCCAGCAGTGAAAGAAGAAAATCACATGCACAATTTTCTGCCTGTGCCTCTCCCCTGGGACTCCAAGCTTTAATGCAATTTGGTGTATCCCAGCCAGTGGTGGTTGGCTGCTTTTAATTAAAAAAAAATTAAAGGATTTATGTTGGGATTAAATGGGATAATTATTGATTGATCTCTGCCTTCTAAATTGAAAAGCATTTGGATTAATCAGCTTTTAAGGAGGAAATCACTCGGCTCTGGACAGGATGCCAGCCTCAGGCCCTGCACTTTGCCTCTAGCAGGGTTTTATTTTGTCCTCTTCCCCCAAACCCAATGGGAAATGTTTTTCTTTCTTCTCTTCTTCTTGATTCATACTCCCAGCTCAGAAGAAAATTGCTTTCATTGAGATGGGCTCTAGGTCACAAATTTTAAGTTCACCCTACCTTTGCAGGTTACCTTGCACTACCCACAGAGAACATCTGCCAGCCTCTGTAGCATCCCAATGCATCTGGCCAGGAGGTCTCCCATCCTCCAAAGCCCTTGTGCTGGGGACTGGGCAACCCATCTCCCCCTCCCCAAGTCAAGTCATCACTGGAATACTCCATGGGTGGAAAGAGCAGGTTTGTACCAACATTGGTGATGGTAGAACTGTCTTGTAGGTCAAGCAAAGCACAGCCAGATAGTCAGCTCAACAAACAGAAAGGACTTGTAAATAAAATGGTGTAAAGCTTGCTCTTGGTTTAGTTCTGTGACTGTGTATGTCACCCCACCTACACAAGCAGCTGGAAATTAGGTTAAGCAGGTGAGGAAGGTGGTAGGGCAATACAAACTAAAAATAATAATGGCATACTCAAAATAATACTATTCTCCCTCACCAGCTGCAGAAGTAGGCTGCTGAACTAAGCACTGTGTGTTCACGTTTCTGCATTTACTCTGGAGCAGAAATAGTGTAGTTGTGTGACCCATATCTCCGTTTGCATTATTCCACCTGCATGAAAACAAAAGTCATGTTAACTCCCAGGAAACACCAAATGGAGAATTTGGAAGAAAAGATTTCCTATTTCAGGAGAAATATTATTTTAAAAACCAGGGAGTTCCAATGGGATTTTTCAGCCTCTGAATAAAATTCCCAGTTCCAATGAATCATGTTTCCAATGCTAGAACTTAGAAGCAAGTTTTGACTTTACCCTTTGTGAATGAGGAGAGTAATGCCCACATCGCAGTCCTTGTTTTCTAATTTATATAATGTTGGAAAATTTTCCTATTTTATTTTAAAAGGTTCCTCCTTCCTCTAAAAAAAGAATTCCCTTTCAAATCATTTTTTTTTTAAGATTCCCCATCAGAAGAAAGGAGAATGCTCATCCAGAGAGAATACATTTTTCTAGGAAGCATTTTCGCTGAAGTCCTCCAATCACTGCCATGCCAATCCAGCATTGACTCACACACGAACCTCCCCCACAGCTAATCTACCAGAGGTAGGTGACCTGGCAGCATGGGGGCAGATTACATCCCTCTGCAGATGTAAAGTAATTCATACATGAAAGGATGATTTGAGTTCCTCACACAGTAGTCAGCTCTATATTAATTGGAACAAAAGCCCTTTCTTCAGCTCTGTGAAAGCTGCTCCTCCACAGGCAGCCAAGCTTGGAGAGCAAAGTACACATGTTGTTTCAGTCTCACTCTCTGAGCACTCTGAAATTATAACCACCCTGGCCATAACTCCTGAATGATCCTTCTTCACAGCTTCGGTAGGAAGAGCATACTCAGAGCTGATCAGCCTAACTCACAAGTGGGTCAAGAATTACTGATGAGATTAGTTAATGATGACATAAAAATGGGGGAACTGTTATTTGAACTCTGAAGTTACTTGTCTCATCTCAATTAGGGGGAACAGTTAATGCATTTTCTAAAGTGGCCTGATCCTCAGATTTCACATGTCTTGGATACAGGGCTCCCATAGGATGCCTTCTAATGGACATCAAATGAATGAGCTCCACCAAATGTTGACCAACTCCAGTGGGGCCATTCAAGGCTCTCTGCACCATACTCCTGGTGCATCTACTGGTCTTGGAGATGAGAACAAGGGGGAGCAGTTTCATCCACATGTATTTGCAGGCATATAGGTACAAGCCCATGTGCATAATTCTGTGCAAGTGCATGAGTGTCATGAGGAAGGGTGGGTACACAGGGTTTCTGTGCATGGTCACCACATCTCTCCACCATGTCCTCTAGCTATTTCCAGACATGATTTGATCAGATGCAGCCCTCAGACACAAAAGCTACACTTGTCTCTGTCTACAAAGTGCTGTTCTCCCCTGGTGCTGTGGAGCCTGTGACATGGGATGCAGACTCAAGGGTGTCTGCAGAAGTCACTCCAGACTTAGGAGGACTTTTTGGGCCATGTCATATCCCAGAGCCTTCTGCATAAAGCAGTTCAGGTATTTTCAATATTTCTGTTTATCCCAGGCACTACATGATACTGGAAAACAGGGAATTTGGTTGTCTTTTTAAGAAGAGACTAAGTAAAGAAATGAGGCACAATAAAGTGATTTGGTTAGAGAACATAACTGAATGTGCTTTTCTGCATAAGACTCATTACATTAAAAATATATAAGAGCCAGTGACGTAAAAAATCAAAGGCTAGACATCCTACTTTGAATGCAGGCAAGAAAGGGAAAAATCGACTCTGAAGGAAGGACCTGAAGTGCTCCTTAAAATCTTGGTTGGATCTGCCCCGAGACGTAGGAGACGGGGACTGAGTTTTACTTTTCCAGACAATGCATAGTAGAATATTTTCCTTAACAATATCTTAAGATGTATTTTGCCTTTATCCTTCAGTTAATGTGTTTACTGGGAGCCTGGTGTTGTCACCTCAAAAACAAGAGGCATAATCCTACCAGTCAATCAATGACCTTTTTGAATTTCCTGCTTTCCGATCTCAGAAGCCGCACATACCAGGCATCAAGTGCCATTTAAAAGCCTGCTCATGTGCCAGATATTACTTTCCCTGGAAACCGAAGGGAGCAGACAACATGCTGGAGGTCAGTGCTGCCATTCAACCAGAGAAATGGGCAGATGGGAACCTCACAGATTGCAACCAGAGCAAATGTCCCAGTCCTACACCTGGGGCAGAATAATCAGGTCGGCTGGGGGTTGATGAGCTGGAGGAAGCTTTGCAGAAGTGGTCCTGGTGGGTAAGGAGTTGAACAGGAGTCTACAGGGGTCCCTCATGAAGGTCTACCACATACTGGGCTGTATGACACAAGTAGAGCCAATGTGTCTGGGGATGTAATTTCTGGGGATGTAATTTTTTCCTTCTCTTGAGCTTTTTAAGATTATCTGGATTACTGTGTCCAGTTTCAGGCTTCCCAATTCAAGGAGATACAACAAACTGGAGCTTGTCCAGTGGAGGGCCAACTTGATGGTTGGGGTGCTGGAGGGTACAGTGTGTGAGAAGAGGGGGGAAAAGCAGATCTTCCTCAGCCTAGAGGGAAGAAAAGACTAAGAGGGGACCACACTTCTGTTTTCTCCTACCTGATGTGGGGTCAATAAGAAAACAGAGCCATATTTTTTTCCCAAGGAGCGTAGCGAAGCAATAAGAATCAATGGCATAATTTCCAGCAATTGAAATTTCTAAGGGAGGGGAAAAGTCCCCAGAAGAGTGATGCAGCCTGGAACAGGGACCCAGGGAGGCTGTGCCATCTCTGCCCTTGCTGATATTCAAAACCTGAGCAGTTAGGGCTCCGAACAACCTGATTTAACATCAGGCTGCTTTGAGCAGGGCATTGGACTTCCAGAGGTTCTTTACAGCCTAAATTATCCTATGATTTTATGGCACATTACTAACTTCCACTGGAGAAATCAAAGTTATAAACCACAGATTTTATTCTAAGAGTTCCAGGCAATCTTTCAGATGCCTTCCGCCCATGCTTTTAAATGCATGCAAGGCAGGGATGAGAGACTGTGAATCTGATTTGATATTCCCTGGGCAGCGGGGGAAGCAGAGGAGACCTCACATGTGTCCAGGGTCTGGTATCACCAGGGAGATGCGTGGCACGCTGCTGTCTGGGGTTTCCCAAGCTTGGCAGCCCATGTAGCAGGCTTCTTGCACTGTGATAGCTGACAGGTAACAAGAAACATGAGAAAATAAGCTGTGTCACTGGTCAGCAGAATGGAATATTTGGGGAGGAGACAGCAGAAAGACTGAATTTCTAGGTGATGCTTATAGCAGGTGTTAGTGGTGGTAGGAGGACACTGTTCCTTGTGCCTGAGGAGCCTTTGAGGCAGCGACTGAAGCACCCCAGCAAGAGGCTGTAGCATCAATAACCCCTTATCACCTCCTAGCAGGCAGAAATTGGGGCAGGCAGCAGGTACTAACGACTCTCCTGCCCATGTCACTGTAACCTGGTTAAGGAACTGCCTCTGCCTTTAGAGCCAGCCCCGGTACAGGGTGACTGCGCAAAGCAGGTAACCTTCACCCATCTCCTAGGAGCCTCGCAATGCATTACTTTCTTCTCCTCCCCCATCACTTTTCCATGACCTCAAATTCCCCCTGGGGACTGTCAGAGTTTTGAATGATTTATTCCAGTAAGGGCAAAAGCCCTGCAGAGCCCAGCCCCTTCTTCTCAGCGACTGCTGCCTGTTTGGGACAGCTCAGGTCACCAGAGGGTGCTGCTGGGGCCCTCCAAGAGCCAGCCTGGCAGAGAGAAAGGGAAATAAAGGTGCCCTTCTGCCCCTGCTCCTTTTCTTCTGTGCGGTGACCCGTGTATTTTCAGGCAGGTTGACCTTTTCTCCTGTGCACTCCCCGCTCCTGTGAAGGCAGGCTGTGAAGAACCACCTTTCTTTGCAACGTCAGGCTTGCAGCATCCTGGGGAGAGATGGTGTGTGCTCTCCTGAGATTTTGCTCGTGCTCATTCACAAAGTTGTCTGGCGGCCCCTTGGTGCAGGAGGAGCAGGAGGCTCTGTAAGGCTGAGAGGTTGATGACGGTTATGGGTTAAGAGGGTCTTCCACCACCCCAGAGAGGAAAGAAGAGGATGTGTGTATCTGCGCACATTTGTCCATGTGCACAAACACACACAGAATCCCTTAAAGCCAACGCATTAGTTTCATGGAGCAGCAGGGAAGTCCGTCTGGACCTTTTGGCTTCTCGAGCCTAAAGCTGCTGTTGTGACAGATTATCCTAGCAGTTTCTGAGGAATCCTTGAATTTACTTTTACATGTTTCTTTGCTATTTGGTTTCAGCCAAGTTAATCCTGGCTGTCACTTGAGTACAGTTAATGATGTTCCACTCAGAGATTTGCAATTGTGCATAATGGGACTAAAGCCCCTCCCTGCGTTTTTCACACTGCTTTCAGAGAGCTTCTGTCGGGCACGCAGGAGTCACCGAGCCATTTTGCAAAGGAGTGCCTGAAAATGAATTCTGCAGTTCTAAATGAGCTGCTTTATAATCCTTCTATCTGCTTCAGGCTGCCTCAGATTAATACTATTTGCCAGTCACTTCCCCCTCTCTCTCTAAAAAAGGCACATATTTTTAGCCTCTCAACAAATCTGACACGTTGGAGTTTCCCTTGCATGTAATCCCACTGTCACCACTTCTAAGTAATTTTTTTTTTAAAAGTCTTCTTAACTTCATGTAGTCCAGGACTGGGAATTTAAGATCAGTAGTGCAAGCACCTAGTGCCTATGGATACATGTACATTTATAAATGCAAGTATTATAAATAGAGACAAAGCCCCCAGATTGCACCAGGGGAAAAAAACCCAAAACAATATAGGTTTGTGGAGTCACAGAAAGGCTCTTATTAGAGACAAACTCTGTGGTTGGGTCAATGGCTCTCTCCTGCCCACGGTTTTAACGTGCCCTGCACAGGCCAACTGTGGTTGTATAATGCTGGCTCCGGAGCAGATGCTGCCGTGTTGGGGCCGGCAGATTATAGCTGGCACGCACGACTAATGGAAGCTTTCTGACAAATGCAGCCATCCCCGTCGGGCAGGGGATGGCAGAGAGGCAGCCACTCTCCAGCTTCTGGCTTGGCGCCTTTTCCCTGCCGTCCTGTGCAGGGATGGGGAAAGGGACCAGGATGAAGGATGCGATGGGACCTGGTGCTCTGCTGGGAGCAGGCAGCCTTCCAAAGCAATAAAAAAAACCCCCAATAAATTAAAAAAATACTCTCCCACTCGACCCATGCATGGCTGGATGTGTACTATGGGCTGTAACTGATGGACTGTAACAGTTGTCCGGCACGGGTGTCTCGTTTGGAGGAAGATGATATAGTGCATCCAGGACAGTTAGTGTGCTCCTGTGGCTGAGTATCTGATTGAGTATTTCTTCGTGTTCCTTTGTGATTCACCACGTTCGGTATATCAAGTGTCTCATCACCTTTTTCGGCGCCGTGACTTGGCGCTGTGGCATGTGCAGCGTAACGTCACCACGAAAATGGAACGGGCCCTTATCGCAGTGTGCTGGGTACAGCTCCGAGATAGGCTTTAACACTTAGGTATCGAAAGGCTATCTTAACAATCCCAAATCTGCTCTGACTCTGCTTCAGAGAACCCCACGCATCATCTTTTGGTGGCATGGGCTTTTTTTCAGGCAGGTAGGAGAGAGGAGGGAAGCAGAAGCAACATCTCCGGCTGCTGTTCACAGCAGCGCTGCTCCCGTCCCCACACTTGAGAGACTTTTCTATGTCTGACTGATCAATGCCAACCCCTTGCTGTCCCCAAGGGGCTGCAAACACAGCCTCCCAGGCGTCCTGCAGTTTGACAGACACAGCCGCTGCAGCCTGCTGACTCCCAGCACGTCCCTCCCAAAACCCCGGGCTGCTGCATCGCGTTAAAGTGACGGACGAGGAAGAGCTGTACCCAGTGGATTCAAGCCACTCCTTGTTAGTGCTTAAAGGTTGCTTCACATCTGGATCCCATTAAAAAAGCCTATCCGGTTTGGTTACCAAATAAAACTCATCCAGGCATAAGACTAAATGAGCAAGCATTTCTAGGAAGACCGGAATTGTCTGGTTTGGGGTATGTGCCGCCACTGATGTCCTTATGCTACCTTTACAGAAAAAGCTAAGCCTTACTAGGGATAGGATCCAACTGGACCCTTTTCCTCACAAAATAAAATAATCAACAGGCCACCTCCTACTTATCCCCATTTGGCCATTTTCAGCTTCACCTCTTCTGTTGTGTTCTGGTGTCTGGTAAAAGAGGCCTTTTGCTATTTCCGCCTGCATCTGAATCACGCGAGGGTTGGTACACTCCCATGGCTTATACCATGGGACATCTCTTCTGTCCATATGGAGTTGTAGGAGAGCTCCCAACTCACCTCAGCCATTTCCTAAATCCTCACTGAAAAGGGGTGTTTCTGAGAAGATGAGCAAAAGGAGATCTGAAAGGTATGCAAGTGCCTTAAATTTGCCTAATAAAGTCCCTTGGGAAGGTCTACCTAGGAGATTCTTCCTACCTTCCAGTCTCAGCTGAATAGCCACCCCTCCGTGTAGAGTCCTGAACAGTGGCAGGTCAGATGTGTCAGAGCCTCAACCAAGAGAGGATCGGACCTTGCTGGGCCGCAGACACATGTATTAATTTCTAATTAACACCAATCATTCCTTTTTTGCCCTTCTACCATCTCTGTGCAGACACACTCCATCCATCCAGATTCCTCAAGGAGTTAATCTGCAATGTAACCCTTTGGTTGCACTTCAGGATCTTCTGGGGCTAGGTACCAGGGGTACCAGAGCTCGCTGTGAGCCTGCTGGCTTGGAACAATCTAGTTAAAACAGCACAGAGGTCCAAATGGGCTGCATAATTTACCCAAGACAGCAGATGAATCAGTTCACAGAGGGCTCCGTGCTCATGTCTGTGGTTACATTGCCACCAGCACCTGAGCTCTATAATGCCTGTCTTGCAAAGGCATGTCTGCATGATGCTTCAGCTCCCAGCAGTGGTGTTACCAGAATAAAATCTTGGGCTCCAGCCACTGTCCAAACCACAAAGCCTCTCTTCCCTCAGTAAACAGCAGCTGCTTCTCTTCCCAGAAGTGACCACATTTCAGCAATGGCTGTTGCAATGTAAATATTTTCTAACCCCCCAGAAACACGTGGGCAGACTGTACTTAAGGGCTTGCGTTCTTAAAGTGAGAGATGCAAGCGTGGAGCGGGATGGTCTTACTGGGTTTATTTGTTCATAGGCAGTGCAAGAGGAAATGATCACGTATTTGCTGTTTAAGAGCAGTGCTGTCGGCTAAATCCAACCACAAATGGTTCAGTCCATTACTTACACAAGAATATTAGAAGCACTGAACCACAGGAGGAAGAGCAGTGATCTTCTCAGGAACCTAACCGTGGCAGCTCCATGGTG
>KZ509555.1:24881-38524 GCA_002844005.1 Limosa lapponica baueri | reverse complement strand
GCAGGGCTGCAAATAAGTTTCTACCAGAGACAAACCTGCAATTTCCTTCTTTGCCACTCTTTTTGCTGTTGTATATGTGTCCTCTTGTTTTGCCCAAAAAAAAAAAAAAAAAAAGGGAAAAAAACATAATAGGATTCCAGTGCCTGTAGCTCTAGCAGCTACACTAATGTATTCTTCCCCAAAAAGAGAAAACAAATTCTTATACCGTCTCAAAGATGTCAGAAGCTTTTCCACATTTAAAAATGTCTGTAGCCAAAGGGATAAAATGTCGATCTAATGCAATATCTATTCTTTCAAGTGCTTTGGTGTGGTTTTTTTTTCTTTTTCCATATCATGACTACAAGATTTTCAAGATTTCTAATGCAATTATTACAGCGAGATGTGTCCCCAGTGTCTTGTCTTTAACTGGTTTGCAATTTCACGTTATAAGCAATGTTTTCACTGGGGCCTGAAACGCTGTGTCTCGATGCTGCTGCAACAAGCTGCACACCTCTGCTTAGCCGCAGTGTTTAGAATATAGCCTTTGGAGGGGAAGCTACTTAGAACAACGGAAATAATGGTAAAGACCATAGAGTGACTTTATATTTTAGTAAAATGGTTTGAGGAAATAAAATGATAGGGCATTACATTGGAAAATTACACGAGAGCAAAGAATTAATTAAAAAAAATCCACCGAGAGAAGGGTGGTAATCCATTACAAACTTGGACAGGAATAGTTACCTTCAAAAACTATGGGGAAGATACAGAAGAGCGAATATCCTGTGATTACGGGAAACTGTAATTTCTCAGATACAGACTGGAAGATACCACTGGGAAATGGTAGGGCTTAAATGTTCTCAAGTGTCGTAGAAACTCGATTTCTCAAGCAAACAGTCCATGAGAGAGGATGCTATTTTAAGCCTCATATTAATAAGCGGCAAGGACCTTGTAGAAGGCCATAGTATTAAAGTATTGAAGATTAGTATCTTGAACTGAGTGATCACGGACTAATCCAGCTCATATTACACTACAAAAGGCACAAAAGCAGATCTTTGTGTAAGGCTTGGGATGTCACAACAGCAAACTTAGAGAAATGGAGGAAATTCCTGAGGTTGACAGGATGGAGGAATGCAAACATGATTTTTATTCGGAGATATTAAAAGAAGCTGGCAAAGGAAATAGCAATTGTCAAAGGAAGGATTTGTTCAAGGTTAGAAGTAGTACCCTGTGCCTAAAACACTGTATAGTGAAAGGAGAAAGGTGGTGATGCTGGTGGCCTTAGGACTACTCATCCGACCTTACTATGTGGGTGAATTCCTCCATGAGAAAATGACTGTGAGCTGCCGGCAGGAATAGCTGTGGAAAAGGCTTATGTGAGTCTATGATGCACAAAGAGGGGTATTTTTAGTAGAGAGAGGGAAGTATTAACATGGCTTTACACAGCTAAGGACCCTCATTTGGAAAATTACTTCCCATTCTGGTGACTTACAATCAGAAAAGATTGACTCAGGTCACCACAGGTGCCAAAGAGGAACACTGAGGCGGTAGGGGAGCAGAGGAGCTCTATTCTTGAACGGGAGCTACAAGCAAGCAAACTTGCTTCCTGAACTAGCCAAATGAAGCCAAATCAGCATAACGATTCACTGTAAATACATTCAAACAGTAAATATCAGGGAAGGCGAACCAGTTAAATTAACCAATGATATGAGCACAAGGATGTATGGTTATAAATTGGTCATGAGTACGCTTAGACTGAAAACTTTCTAACCATTCCAGGAGCAAAGAAACAGTACTTCTAGGCACAAGCACCTAAATGATTCTAAATCAGGGCACGATACTTTGGTGTGTCCAAGGGGGGGTTTAAAGGGGACCGAGCTCCTGGCCTTTGACTTGTACTTCAACCATTCTCAAGCTTCAGGGTTGCTTCTAGTCCTCTACCCCATCTGCATTTGGCTTGTGAGGTTTTTTTCAACTGCCCCTGAAGCACTGGAAATTAGTCAGAAACAGGATGTAGAAAGGACACTGGTGACATTAAATCATCGGGTGGTTTGTGGTGCCTCTTGCTCACAGGCATACAGCTGAATTGATTACCACATTTGGGTCACAACAGAACCTTTTCCCTCAGGTGAGCCTGGCAAAGGACTGGTTTGCCTTTTTTACCCCTGGCGCTTTCTCAGAATCTTCTGGGAGTGGGAGATTTATTTGGCAATTATCTTGTTGCAGGGGTACTGGAGATAGTCCTCTGTGTTACTGTGCTTGAGACATTTGGTCTTTTCCTGCAGCTCTTAAATTTATTACCTGATACTGGAAAGTGCTTTGTGACCCTCGATGAGTAGGGGCAGGTGGAAAGGTGTTCTGTGAGACCTCCTAAACAAACCAGCCATCGTGTAGTTGTAGAGCGGGATCATTTCCAGCTCTGTCTTCGCAAAAGCAGCATCAACAGGTTGTTTTTAACACTGAAAGTAAATCTGAGGGAGCAGGGAGGAGAAAGAGAGAGAGGGCAGCAAACCATTGCTGCTTCTGTGAATTGTCTTATTGCAATTAACAGTCGTTCAGCTGAACTATTAGAATTGGTAATGGTACAGTACATCCTTACTAGCCCTGCTGTTTCAGGTGCGGTTTGGCACTGCTTCTGTACATAATGCTAACTCTAAGTGTTGTGATTCGTCTGCGTTGTGTGTGCCCTCTCCACAGTTTCTGCAGAAGGTGGTTGTGTTTCGCTCCTGATCGATACCTGTTGTGGATCTGAACAAGACTTAGCAGGACCCAGTTTCTGCATTTCTGGCACTGAGGCAGCTTCTTGGCTTGCAGCTTCCTCATCCCATGCTTTGGATCGAAGATGCTTATTAACAGAATGATAATTTTATTAAATTTATATTCCTTTTTATTGCTGAAGCACAGCCCAAGAGGACCTGTACCATGAGAATACACATTCATTTATTGCATCCTATATATGAGATACAGATTCCCTGGGGTTTATTTCAACTGCTACTGAGCCATAATGTCTAATGTGATAGCCCACTTGCTTTAGGAAAAAAAGAGATTTCCCCTGCCCGAGTGGTGATTTTCTACTTGAAATTCCTAGAAAGTGATGGCTTTCTAAATGACAAGCATTTGAGGTGAAACATTCCTCAAGTCTTCCAGAAGCTAGTTATATATGCCCTTATGAGTATGCTATATGACATTTTTCCTTTCTTTCAAGTTAATTGTAATTCCCAAGTCAGCTTATAGATTTGCTTCCCAATTGACATGAAATATTAGTATGGCATGTCACAACTGCGTCTCAGTAATCCTAGCGCCTTCTTACTCTCTTGTTGAGACTATTAAAAATATATTGAGGTCCCCAGGCTCCCCTGCCATCAAGACTGCCATTGTGCCTGTGCCAAATTGACTTTGGAGTCAAATGAAAATTTTGAGTGCTTGTCAGTGGATTTCCAAAGAGGCCTGTAAAGTGGTTCACGTGAATTCTAAGCTGTACCTGGAAAAAGAGACAAGATACAGTTCCACAGCAGGGAATTACCAGAGCACAGCAACGCTTCAGCTGTACGTCTGTCTCTCAGTATGGCTCCAAAATCAGAGCTGTGATAGGAAGAGTGCAGACTCAGCAAGACCAGCTCTCCGCCATATGGAGATTTCCCTGTGACAGCTGAGTCTGAATATAACCGGTAAAAGCATCTTAAAGGCTGCTTTGTGCCTTTTGAGCAGCACAAAGTAGTTTTATCAGGAACAAGGATTTGGTCCAAAAGTTTTCCCCAGACATAAAATGTCAGTTATTATACTAGTTTGTAACTAACAGCTGCAAGGATTCTGTTGAATACCTGGCAAAGTAAAAGGCTGACATGAATGTAACAGCTGTATTGATTTATCCAGATGCCCTCATTTTCTGGATGATACATCTATCTCTGAAAATATCCTTAGGATCTTCTCTCCATCAAGAATCACAGAATCTAATCATGTAAGAGGAAAAAGGCTCACCTAATATTGGCAGGAGGACCAGATGGGTATACCTTCAATGCTGGGAATTGTTCATTATTGTAGAAATTGTTATTGGCTCTTCACAGTAATCAATAATAGCTCTTCCTTCAGGGTGACGTAACTATTTTTACTTTCACCTTTTCTGCATGTAGTCATGGGAACACAAACCAACCTGTGAGAATCAGGCTTAGGAACAATTTGAGCATTTGAGGTGACTGGGAGGTGGTCATTGACCCTCATCACTTTCCTGGCTTCCAGCTTAGCTGTGTTACTTTACTCCAGTGCCATAAGAGCATAATAACAAATTTCTTTCCAGTTGTGCCAGGTGAGAGGCTTTGCCTGCTCCCTTTTATTGACAATGCTCTAGCAAGTTCTAAAGGGAGATTTCAGAGTGTTCTTGAACGTTGTTTGAGCCTCTGGGTGTTCTTTTGTTATACGTAAACTGTCTGCAAAAGACGTGTTTCCAAACCCTGGAATACTCTGCCCTGACTTTACACACAGCCTGACCCAGGCAGGCCTGCCAGGCTTCAGCACCCAAAGAGGCTACCGTGAGACAGAACCTCAATGTTTGCTATGCGGTAATGCCAGCAGATTCCTGGAGAGAATCCAGTCAGTAGCAATCATCATCTAAAGAATAGTTGTTCTAGAAGCCTAGAGGAAAACAACGCTTCTCTTGTCAACGCTGCTCCCTTGGGAGCTGTAGCTGATAGAGCTAACCCCGATTCCCTTTGTTACATCGCATGGATCCTGCCCTACGTGTATGACACATACTATTGTGCTACTGAAGGATGTTCCATTCCAGATCTGGTTCTTCCAGACACAGTTTTGGGACTTCCTTCATGGCATTAACTAGGTGGTCCACATTCTAGGTGGGCCTGCTTTGGCAGGGGGTTGGACCAGGTGATCTCCAGAGGTCCCTTCCAACCCCTATGATTCTGTGATTAACAATTCCCTGCCAGCCTTCGTCTTACATATATCCAGCCCTCTACCGGATCCACAAGTGTTGGATCCAAGACATATGCACTCCAATATGACGGTATAACATCCTTCTGTCTCTCTGGCTTTTACCATAAAGTTTGTAGTACCTTGTTGGTCTGCTTCTTGTTTCTCAACAGTTTTTTTCCACTATTCTTAGCAATTTTCTCACCTTGTATGGTAAATGGTAATTCAGATTTACAGTTTCCCAGGTACCATTCATTCTGCCTCATGATAATACACGTAAAATGTGGTAACTCTAGAGAAAAAACAATTACCCAGCTGTTTGTCTGAAGATATTAGCTGTGTTCTACTTATCCACCTGAGCCTGCAGAGTTAGGAGAGGAAAGAAGATCAGCGTATTCACTGACTGATATTTAGGATAATTTTACTTTTGCCTATAATTTTTTTTATCACAGGGTTTAGGGAGGTTTCTGCCCTGTGCATATTAAGAAAGTGACAAGAAGTGCTCCAAGTGGTATCAGGATGAGAGTGGCTGTCTTGGGATACAAACAACTGACTGTCTTAGCTCCCCCATGTATTGCATAGGTGAGAGCCAAGAACAGATATCTAGTTTAAATGTATCTTCAGGGAAGCATGATTATATTCAAATATTTTCCTTGCTGAGTTTCAGTATTCTCTGAATCAAATATGTTCAGTTTTCAGGTAAAAAAAGAAAAGTAAAATCTAAATGCTCTCAGGACAGCTTCAGCCTAGTCCATAAGAATCAAGCTTCCCTTCTTCTCCCCTCTCACCAGTTATGATGAATGCTCTGCGAGCCACACTACACCCCAATCAGCATTTGCATAATCTTTACTATCTCTATGATTACAGCATGAGGGGGTTATATATAAGCTAGACAGTAATTAAAGATAGCTAGAAAGAACCCAGCTCCAATGATTAGCATAAAAGAGTAATGACTCAAGAGCACACAGACTGGGGAGAAAAGCTGAGAAGGAAAAGGCAAGTTGACTATCCAGGATAAGGCTTCCAGTGAACCTGAGATGTAGGGTGGCGGAACTGCTTGTGAAGGAACAAGGAAGGAGGAGGAAGGACTGAGGTCTGGTTCTGGAAGGCAGTCCGAGGTCTGAGGAAGGCCAGTGCCAGTCAGCTGCCAGGTAGTTGCAATGAGCTGTGGATTTTTCATGTGTGGCATTTGAAAGAGAGCTACCCTTCTAGAGTAACTGCCTTGAGTTTCTTATTCGCGCAGGACTATTCAGACTTCTGGTGCAGATCCACCCCAGGGCCCGAGCAGCAAGAGGAAGCCAAACAGACCTGTTGGACATTGGGTCTTCAACTATTGGATACAGTCTTCAACTACTCCACTGTAGAGGCTGCTGTTTAGACACTGGGGGTATAACAAACAAGTTCTGTTGGCACCAACCCACACAAGAGCCATGTCCACTGGAGAAGCAGCCCCTCCTGCTCTTCCAGATGCTGAAAGATCTGTTGTTGAAGTGGCAAAATATTAGCTCAGACCCTTAAAAGGCTTGAGCTAGAAGTATTAGAAAAATTCCTTTGGAGCCTTCAGATGATTGGAAAGGAGTGTGTCTGACAAAACCAGCTAGAAGATTTTCCACAAAAAATGAGTGAGCTGCTGCTGTCAGCGGTGGTCATCTCCTGTTGCCATGGGATGGTATATCAGTCACAAGCATCCTCCTGCAGCAGAGTGGACAGAAGGTGGTAACACTTTGCTGTAGCTGCCCACATGACAAAAAAGGAGCTCCTTTGAAACTCAGGAGAGATGCTTAGGCTTCAACTCCATAAAGAAACCTTGGAGCACTGGAAGATGTACGGAGAAGTTGTCTGGTCATCTTACAGGACACACCTAGTAATCTGCTGCCAGTGTGGAAAACAAGGATCCTTTGCAAAGCGAAAAAGAGAAGAGCATGTGTTTGTTCATAAAAACAAATAATAATAGAACAGAACTTCCTGGCAAACTGCAGGTGAGCCCAGGCACTCCTGTAATTTTAGCAGATCTAGACAAAGAAGCCCCAGAATATTCTGAGTGCAACCTTCTCACTTTAATAATAGGAGACAAATGTCATCGCTGGGGTTGAGGACAAGGGGGTACCATATCCATTCTCAAATGGAATAGCTGGATTCTCAGGATCCCTGGGGAGATGGGACAATGGGACTTCACCATTCACTAGGTCACTCCACAGCAGTTCCCAGGTTCCTCATTCTTTTTTTTCTTCCTAGATTGTATCCCAGAGAGATAAGAGCCCGTGTCTGATCTTATACTACTTTCCTGAGGTCAATCTCCAGTGTCTCCTCTAGCCCTTGAGAAAATTTCTTCCACGTCCCGAATTACCTGCATAACTTCCATTTGCTGCTTAGCAATTTAATGCTCCCGTTGCAGACAGATGTGAGTTAAAATGCCCAAAATCTAATGTCACCTTTGTACTGAACTAAAAGTTGCAAAAAGCTACATTCTTCTTTGACCTCAGTTTTATCTGAGATATGTTAATTTGTCTTTGTGTAATTGCTGCAGAATTAAACCAACGTAATCCAGAGCAGAAGGGGGCCCAGAACCTCTCCTGGGCTCTTCGAGATAATACACAGCCATAAAACTAAAACCCAGTATCCCTCCCTCCTCCAGTTTCCCTGAGGTATCAGGAAACATTCTGATGTTAAATCCAAAGCGGAAAGTTGTGGGATTTGCGCTAACTTTCCTGGAGTTATTCCCAATCCATACTGTGGTAACAGATTGTCGACTCAGCTGAGATCAGAACTTTTTTTTCTATAGCTGGGCCTCCCATTTCAGCAGTTGTGGAGAGAAGGTGGCAATCCACATCTTTCCCTGGAGAAGGAGAAGTTATTTCTAATGGTACTGCCACTTAAGTATAGCTTTGCATCTTTTATATACTTCAGGAACTTCTTTATTTGTAAGAAGGGCATATCTAAAACTCAGACACCTTTGAGGAGCTACGAATTGCCAATTCTCACAATTTTTATCGTAAGTTTTGTGATATTTGAGGCTCTTTCCTCAAAGTACCAGCTTCTGGAGTGATGTGATTATGTGAGAAAGTCTCATTTTTCTTTCATTTAAACAAAAAGGCAGTAATTTTCTTGCTCTCATGGTTGTAGATAGAAAGCTTAAAAATATAACCTGAGCAAACTGCAAAGGCTCAGGAACCAGAAGGCAGAGTAAAATGAGTTGAACATATAGTCGCTCCTAAACATTATAATTAGAAGCCTATGTCATAATATTTTTTTTAAAGATCTGACTCATGACTTTTAAATGATTCAGTTTGGCAATACCATATAGATTCACTGTGCTCTTGGATAAAATTCTTTGTCACACTAAAGGCTAAACTGAGCCAAGAGTAAGTTCACTATAAACAATTACACGTATTGTCTATTCTTGGCTTTTTAAAAACATCATATACTCTTTACAAAAACTCTATAACACAATGAAAACTAAAGCTTTCATCCAGCCAAGCCCCACTATATGACAAATATAAAAATTGAAAGACACAACAGAAACAGAAGCTAATAAAACTTGAAATAGGTGAGATTTATTTCTTTAAAGTGTAACTTTTCCCATACCCATCGGACCACAGTCCGTTCTGGGTTACACTAGGGTAAACCCAGAGTAAATCCAGTGAAATAATCTGACTTTATTGGTCACAACTAATATATTTTGCAGTGAATTGATTTCAGTTCTGCTAAGTGTATTTGTCATCCCGTTGCTAGTCCCAGCATTTATATCAAAATCTAGTAAGAACAATGTGACGGGGGGAATTGAGGAAGTACTAAAATTAAGACTGCATGGGCAACTTCAGTTTGACTGATATCCCTTCTGCCCTGCTTCTGAATATGAATTCTGAAACCTGTATTGATGCCATCACATTTTTTGCACTGGATCCTCTACCTCTCTGAGTAACAGATCACTGATGGGGTTTAAATATGAAGCGTGCAGTAAGAGAGACTCCTGCCTGCCAGATCTCTATTTTTATGTTTAACCTTAAAGAGCTACTTGGAGCTACACAGAGTGAGTCCTACAGAAAGTAGGTGAAAATGGGGGATTTGCTCACTCAGCTGGTAAGGAAACCCAGATTGCAAAGGGAGTTTACCATCTGTTCTTCGAACACCTTGAATGAGAAGGGGAAAGCATGCGGCCTGCAAAAGAGAAACGATCCTCGAGTCACACTTGCAGTCTTCTGATCTATAGTCAGAGAGTGTTGTCCATTGTGCTACTAGCATGCTGTTGGCAAGGTCTTCGCTTGGACAGATGCACCCTATAATCAAAGTTGAAAGACCGATAATGAAATTTATTTCTTAAACCCCACCTAACTTTTCCCCGAAATAACAGAGCAAAATGGAACTCTCACCCGGCTGATATGAAGATGAATTGAGTGTTTGTGAAGCCCTCAAGAACAGCAGTGGTGAGCACTAGAGAAAATTTTAGGACTTCAGCTACCGTATCACTGACAAAAATAAGAGCAGTAGAGGTCTTACAAAGTAAGTCTCAAATCCTCCAAAGCCAAGAGCACCTACCCCTGAAACTCTTTTTAAAATCCTGTTTACTGCCTAAAAGAGTCATCCAGATGGGATTCAAAGGGCAGAAAAGAAGGATGTGCCAGAGAAAAACAAATATATGGCATCCTTAGTTAGGAGGAAACAGATGGCTTTTAAAACAAGCCTGAATAATACATAATAAAATATGTAGAGGACCACACATTAAATACTGCAGATAAAACAAAATGACTAACAATCCTCTGTCCATCTTCTGTACTTTCAAAGAATAGTATCCCACTAAGGACTGTATCATAATGCAGTCTCTGTTCTGTCATTTTTCTGAGTCATCTGAATTTCTGAATCACCTGAACTTCAACCTCATTGTCACTTGTACATGTAGATTTCTAGCATGGGGTGAGGAGAAAGAGAGTGAAGACTTCTTTTTTTAACGTATCATCTGGAATCGTTCATATCTGCAAACTCAGAAGGAGGAGACTGGGGGGTATCGCACATTTTGATGGGCATTCCCCTAAAATGGGCCTTGCTTGCATGTCAGTCTTTTCCACATCCCAGCCTCCTCTCATGCTGTTCACTTTTCCCGTTGTTTTAACTTCACCCTCCATTGCTCAGCGACCTCATCCCCATCCCAGTCTCTCTGGTGGCCTCACCATAACCTCCATCTAAGGATTTTTCCATCCAAGTACTATTCTCTTTCTACGCTGTCAATGCCTTCACACCAAGGACCAGCCATCTTTTCATCATAGAATCTTAGAATGGTTAGAGTTGGAAGGGACCTTAAAGACCATCGAGTTCCAACCCCCCTGCCATGGGCAGGGACACCTCCCACACGGTAAAGAATTTCTTCCTAATATCTAATCTAAATCTCCCCTCTTCCAATTTAAAACCATTACCCCTTGTCCTGTCACTACATCTCCTGACAAAGAGTCCCTCTCCGGCTCTCCTGTAGGCTCCCTTCAGATATTGGAAGGCTGCTATGAGGTCTCCCCAGAGCCTTTTCTTCTCCAGGCTGAACAACCCCAGCTCTCTCAGTCTGTTATGTTAATTCCTGTTTCTCCTCCCTGTTGCTTATACTATTTCCCTTTCCTTTTCTCTCCCTCTCACCTCTACGCCTGTGCCCCACAACAGGGCACCATAGTGAAACCTTGGCCAAAACAAAAAACCTCCAACGGCAGGTTATTGAAGACTACCATACTGCAATCTGAGCTCTTCTTGGTGCTTGAACACTACAAGGGCCATATAACACACAGCATTGAAATGCCATAAAAATACAGGCAGAAGTAAGGGTCAGTATGTTTGTCTGGAATTCAGGTTTGCAATTTCAGTAGTCCATCACGCAGCACACTTCACAGAACATGCACATTTTTAAATAGTTATAGCACGGCCCAGGAAACATGAAAGCCATCTAGAACTGCAGGGTCCAAGAATCAAGAACTTTAACACGTGCTCCAGTCTGCTTAAGAGGTCAAAGGAAAGGGGCTAATTAAGCTTGATACCCTCTTTCCTGCAAGGCCAGACTTAGTTTTACAACCTAAATGGAACGGTAGGTGATGTTTGGTGAGAATATTTATTGAATGTGAAGTAAATCCTGAGGCTCAGTCCATCCTACACCCTTAAAAAATTAGGAAAAAAAAATCACAAAATCACTACACTTCTCATGGCATAGTTGAAGGCCTCTCCTCATTGAAGAAGGTCAAGAAAAACAAGTTTGGATATCTAAAATTGTCCTAATTTCTGAAGAAAAAAAGAAAGAAAAAAACCCACAAACCCTAAATGATTTTACCATGAAGCATTAAGTGACACACTTGCAAGTAAAAGGGTCAGAGTAAATACATCATATCCTGAAGCCTTCAAAGTGATAGCAATAACACACTTAATATACCAGTGTCAAATTTTTATGTCCTTGGTGTATTCCAGTAATAACTGGAATAAGACTGATTTTTGTCTCTAAGCTTATATGTCTCTCTTCCCACAGTTCAGAGAAACATTGCTACCTGGAATAAAGTTTTGAGGGAACAAAGACAGAACAAGTCAAAGCAAGACTAGCTAAATTATTAGGGATGGCCTGGGATGCCGAGACTCAGAGATAGGTGCTGTAATATCTGGAACAGTTATTCTCTCCCTTTCCCTTCCCTCAAGAATCTCTAATTATTTCATGCAGCAGAGAAAAGCTTCAAAAGGTCTGCCGGGTCTTCTCTTCCCGTGCAGTTCCAGCTATGCCTGGATGCTCTGCTGATAGACAGGAGGTGAATGGATCTCTTTGTCAAGTGCTCTAACCCCTGCCTCTTGTGTCATCTCCAGCAGCTGACACAGAAACAACAAACACAACAACAAACAGACTAACACAATAAGACAAAGTTTCAGGCATCTAGCTCCAGCTTGAATTGTGAAAGGAGAAAGGCACTGCCTGGTGGCACACAGTAAGATGTCTATGCCACGGGAAGGGGTGGATTTAAAGCTTTGGTCAGATGGCCTCTGGCAAATGTAACCGTGTTAGCGTAATGAATTAGATCCTTGTCCTTCAGCTACAACTCCTGGGCTGAAAACTGTTGCTTTCCCTTAGCAGGGCTGGCAGAGCTGCTCGTGACATAACTCACCTGCTTCAGTGCAAAAACGACCTGGTCTGACGTTGCGGCGGAGCAGATGAGGAGCACTCGGGTGGACCGTACCTCTGTGACAATGGTGAACTCGGGCAGAGACGCGAGGAACTCAAACAGCTGAAAGGGTGATCGTGTTTTAAATTGCTGCAGCCTCTTCTGAAGTGGCAGTGTATATCCAAGGGTGTCTTCCCTTTTCAATGCCTCCTTTGCACTATTTTCAGTAACTGGCATTTCAGCATAGTGACTTTTGTGGGTCCCCTTCTGATGTTACCTTACCATCTCCATGCACTGGGGGACCCAGGGGTCTACCACAGATCTGCAGATCCTGCTGTGGCTGCTGTGTAGCTGTGTTCCGATTGCCCCATCTGTAGGGCAATCCTCCCTTCACAGGGAATAAATGCACTACCAGTTCAAAGGCACTAGCAAAAGACAGGAAGGAGGCCACAAGGAATTTTTCCCCATATCAATCTAACCACATAGTTAGTCATGCTTAGCCAAGAGTCACTTGAATCTAAAGAGAATATGCTTTAGCTAAAACATCGTTGTCACTGTTACGTGATGGTCCGAATAACAAACTTAAATATACCTTTAGCAAAATACAACCAATAGCAGCGTAAAGGAACTGGAGAAGGCAGCTGGTGCCTGCCCAGTCTCCAGGATCCCCAGGCATGCACAAAGCCAGCCAGCTGCCTTCTGAGCCTTGAATGTTTTTACTATCGACAGATTTTGGTTTTGCCCTGTCTCCTGCCTCCCTCCCTCATCATCACTATGGTGACTACCGTATCACAGCCTGACTCTCAGCCTTTGAAACTGTCTCTCTCTCTCCCTTATTCATCCTTTCTCCCTTAGCATCCCTTTTCCCTTCGACCCAATCCTGCCCTTTAAATGATAGGATCAGCTCTGGACTGTGGCTGAAGTCATCCCAGCTGTCCAGCCTGTCCCTGCTGCGTGCTTGTCTCATTGCTCATCAATCATCTCCTGAACTACCTCGGTTTGCCAAGCAACATTTTAAGGCAAACTGAAATAAGCAACAGTTCACCTTGAAACACACGCTCCCAACTGTGGCAGCCAAAGAGCTGACTGACAAGCAGCTGTACAACTAAAGGGAGGCGAACAAATGTCCTAAGGTAAACTTCCCCTTCTCTTAAGACAGTCTCCTCGATAAATACGGGTAATGAATGCTCATCCATCTTCCTCTTATTGATTTAATCTTATGTCAAATCTACCTTTTCACATATTCTGGAAGAGGTCCTGTTTTCCTCCACGTGTCACCTAGCATCACCTAGCACAGCAACTGATAGGAGCAGAGTTCAGGGATGATAACGAGCTGTGTTGTTTCTGATGCAAGACACAGCCCCAGAGGCTCAGAGGTGCTAACTCAACTTCAACTTGGTAAATGAAGTCCGAGGCTTCAGACACAGCATCTCAGCCCTGCGAATCCTCCTTAAGGTATTGAAAGAGAGAAAAAATACTAAAAGCATCGGATATGCAAAGGATCAAGTAAGGCTGTTATTTTTAACACTCCTTATTCCCTTTCCCATTAGCTTTTATCCCAATTTTCTATAGAAATAAAGCTTATGAGATCAGCTGGGTAATGCACATCTATCCTCCACTCCCTTCCCCCCAGTCTTC
>KZ509552.1:6937-38905 GCA_002844005.1 Limosa lapponica baueri | reverse complement strand
AAGCTTTAAGAGTTTATAATGTAAATATGTATTTAGGGGATTATTAACATTCACATATTTTACCCCAAAGGCTTTCTGTAAGGTCAACTTTTAAGCAGTTGAAGTATGCAGAAAGAATTGTAAAATGTATGTGTGAACATGTTCAAAGATTTTAGAGAGTCTCTGCTGTAGAATGTTTTTATTTGACTTTTAATATGACATAATATATGCCAAATTAGTGTATATAGTTAGTTGCCATCAGATAGATATATAATATACACCCTGCGAGTTCTGGAATTTAGGGAATTCTGAACTTTTTTTTTAATATAAAGTCATATTGATTCCAGAATGCAACAAAGACAAGACTAAGAAAATGACCTTTCAAAGAAGATTTAGAAAAAAACAGGGCACTATCTTATTATGGCCCCCAGAAAAGGTAACTTATTTCTCAGAAGTATGGCTAAAAGTTCAGTGACCCAACTAAGATGTTGACTCCAATGCAAATTGAAGTGTTAAACTAATATTGAAATGAAGACTGGTTTATATGGCTGTTACCTAAATCATGTCTGAAAACAAGTCTACCTCTTTGATGTCCAAATGTATTTTGGATGTCTTGAAGCACACATTTTTAAATCGCAAGCTGAGGCAAATGACCAGTGAAACTCTAATTTCCACTTAAATTATTAATGCTATGATATAATGGCTTCACTACGTATAATAGCTCTGTGAGATTTACTGACTTTTTGATTTGTTGCAGATGTTATTAAAATGCTGCAAAAAGCCTCTTGTTTTTTCTCACCCTAACAAAAATAAATGATGTGAAAATCTAAGTGTTATCTTTTAGGTAGAAGTGAATGATATCCACTTTTGGTTTTTTTTTTTTTCATACATCCATGTTGACATGAATTTTCATTTCACAGCAGATAAGTAGATCTATCCAAAATATTTGTGCAGCTGTAGTGGATTCCAGCTCTTTCTGTGATATTCCCTCACTGGATTTTCACGACTGATGGTGTAACCATTGCTTACATTAACTATTATAGCTTCATTCAGAATTTTGACTCTTTGACAAACATGGACGTTGACCCTAACTAATGAATTCGGTAATATTACGTCCATTCATATATTACGGAATTACTCATACAGTATGTTGAGGCTACAGAAAGTTGTCAAAAGGTGCTTGTCATCTGTAATCATAATTTGTTATTTCCCCTAGAAATCTAATTCAATTGCACCCGTCAAGAATAAATCAAGACTAACTTCTGAAAAATGAATATCCCTTTGTTTCATTCACTGCGCCTTGAGGAATCTTTATCTCCCTTTTGTCTTATATTTCAACAATTTACTTATAAGGAGGAAATGACAAAGGGCATAGCAGGAAAGGGAAAGAAAAATAAATGTTGGATAGCACTCCTTGAGATAAGTTAGTTCAAAAAGCTGAATTATTCATACACCAATAAAGTCACACCTAGGGAAGTGCAAAGTAGCTTATCACAAGGAGAAAGAAGGAAATAATTCGATCTGTTTACTAACATGTATAATGCAGCCATTCACTTAATTCTGCAAACATTTTCTTATCAAATTGCTTCTTAGAAAATGAGAAATAAATTGCTCGACTGTATTTATACACTGCTTATATAGCAATTTTCCTTTAGTATTTGTCAAACACTCCAAATAGCCATAAAGGCACTCTATCTGTCTTGGTTATGTAGGGAAACAACAGCACTACAGTAATGCCAAAGTCATATGGTTCCTCAGAGTTTTTAAATAATAAGGTTAGAAGTACGAGTTGGCATTTTTGTGCTAATCTGCTGGATAGTCTCATCCAATTAAAATGCAAACATGGAGATATGAAGAAAATTCTGAATTTGAAATGCCAAAATTATAATATGAAAAAAAATATCCTATTGGCATATAATATGAAAAGACAGTTTTTCATTATCTAAAAAAGTAACCTCTCCAGGAAGCTGAAATTAGAAATTAATCTTGAATTGCTGCTTCTAAGACTCTGCTACATTACTCGTGAACTTTTATTTGAAAAATGCAAGTATATAAATAACTTTTGCAAGTATACATCAATTAAGCAAAAAACATACAGTCAAGATGCACAATATTCTACCGCTGAAAAGACGGGGTTCTTTGAGTACTGGGAAAATGTGCTGATGGCAACAGTGGAAATAACACCTTGAGTTCAAAGGGTAGAATATCAGTCATGTATGTTACTAGGAACCATTAATTCAAGGAGTTGATAAATGCATGGAAATTGTTATAATTGCTCTGTAGAAATAGTTATATATAAATTTATGCCAATACAAATTTAAACTAATAAAAACTAGTGTTCTTTCTGTTTCAAAAGTGCTTGAAATGCTTTTAAATGGAGGAAAACCACAGCAGGAAAAGTTCTTGGATCTCTTGGGTACTCTGAAGACCATTAGAAATCATTGTCATCAATCTGTTGGGCCATTTTGGGGGGTACACAAAGATAGATAGATAGATAGACAAATATATGTTTAGCACAGAGGTAGGAAGCTACATTTATGGACCTAAATATACTGTCTTAATCAGGAACTGAATCCCAGCCCAATATATGTATATTATTTATATATATTATATATAGCCAATATATAATATTACATATATAAATATATTTCTCGGCATTAAATCTAGAAACTTGATTTTATATACTTGGCAATTAAAGTTATAATCACAAAGGTTAAAGTTCATGCTTGAGCCAACTTCATATCACTGAAGGGAGAAGAACTGGGTAAGCAGAAAGAAATGCACAGTGCTTTTCAAAAGTACCCTATTACAACTCAGAAGCAGCAATCTTAAATGAATTTAGTCAATTAATTTGGGAGCTGATGATTAACTGGCATAGATCATGAAGTTGCTCTGGTGAAGAGGGTGACTGACTCCGTAACTGCTAATTTACAGCCCTTGGGAGGAAAAATCTCGTCTTGTGAAAGGGGAATTCGGTGCAGCTTTCAAACACTGGGGATAGAACAGAGATCAAACTAAAATATTAATTGAAACTACAAAAATTATAAATGACAACTTCCTCACTCAGAATCTGTTAGATTTCACACAGGAAAAATGTATCGGATCTTATCTTCATATGAGCATAGAATCATGGAATTATTATTTTCTTATTAAGCTGGAATAAATTAATGTGAAATCTAGCAATAATTCTATATTTGTACTTTAAAAAGAGCTGAAGGCAATTATGAGCAGAATGTAGCAGGCAAGATTTTTTTTACAGAAACACATTAATAATAAGGTGGTTGATGAAAATATTTAAGCACATGGCAAAAATTCATAATCCCAAATCAAGAAATGCTCTGCTGAATTAAAGAAATAATTCCTCTAATTTGACATGAAGAGGAAATGAAAGGAGCTAAATAGCTAATTAAGACATCTGTATAATACAAATGGAAGAATACAGATCAGAAATCAGGAATTTCGTAAAACTAATGAGAAAACTAGAAGTACGCATGTAGCCAAGCTGAGGTTAAAAAGCAGAAGTTTTTCTCTGTGTGTGAGGAACAAGAGAAATTCTAAGAGTAAGTTTTATCCATTAATGATCACATTTACATATTTCTGTTCTATATTTATGGAAAGATCAGATGGTGTACTTATATCATTTGACAAACAGGACATTCTGCCTTGAAAATTGGGTTAATGTTGCACAGCATGTGTTAAAGTTTGGCATTTTTTAGTCAAACAATCTATGTAATTGCTTGCAAAATATCTGACCAATGAGCATTCTGCACCGTTAACATTGATTTTCTGTAAGTCTTGGAAACACTGGGGCAGTTCTCCAGGGACTGAAAGAAAGATGATGTTGTGATAATATTCAAGGAGGGCGAGTTGAGTGACCCGGGTGATGTTAGACCTGTCAGTCTGACATTGATCCCAGGCAAAGTAACGGAAAGAGGCCAATAGAACTCTTGACTAATAAAGAAGTAAAGGAGGTAAATATAATTAATGCCATCAAAACGGGCTTATGGAAAATAAATCCCATCAAACGGACTCAATAACTTTTTCAACAACGCTACTAGTTTGGTCGATAATTAAAACAGGATTGATGAAATAACGCCCATTGCATCACCAGCTTTTGTCCTGACACTGTACCACACTTTGTCTATTAAAGAAAGAAGATAGAAATTCAGTGTCTCACACAACAAACAGATTAAAAGCTGTCTGAATGGAAGGTTTCAAAATTAATTGAGAGTTGAAAAACATCATGTAGCAGATAAGTTTCCCACAAGACCCTGATGGATTTTAAATTTTTTTGAATTTTACTGTTGTTTGTTATCTGTGTCTGGTAGGAAAACATTGCTTTTCATTGAGTGTGCTGATAAGAGAATGGCTGAAATAATTGAATAAAACCATTTACTGATATTATAAAGTTTGATTTTATTTTTAAATAAACTTTGGTAAACCTGATGAGAAATGTTAAATACAGCAAAGTATATGGTCACAAATCTATGAATAAGAAATTTGACTGTATTTTCAGCCAGGTGGACACTATCATGTGAAGCCATGGGTGGAGAAAGACTCAGAATAAGTTGGATAATTAGTTGAGAATAAATTTTCCCTGTGATTCTGTAACTCATAGGAGTAATACAATCTGGAGAATACATAAATAAAACAATTGTGATCTAATGTGTCTGGGAAATCTCCATACTTTCTTAGCTCAGTTCTTAGACTGGTGTAATTTTAAGTCAGTAACAGCTAGTTTTAGAGTTCACATCAGACATAGCTTAAATGGAACAGGTTAAAATAAGAAAAGAAATAGAGAAAAGATTGGAGATTTTTTTTTTTTTTGTTAAGGCAATGATCTAAGAACTCTTCCAAAAATTTAAGATATAACTTATGTTGTTAGAAACTATGATTTATAATTAAAAGGGACAGATGATTGGCAAGAGAAGTTTCTTCAGTCTATCTGAAAAAATACATACCAATAACACCTGGGGGCTTGTAGTTGCAGCTAGATATATTCCAATTACAAATAAGATAATTTTAAGAGTAGCATAAGACATGTTTTGAACAGGTGATCAGCATTTACTGTTTTTAAATTCTTAAATGCAGTTTGGTTCCCCCATGCTGCTCTAACTCAAGGAGGAATTAATTTGAAGTCTTATGTTACACAAAAAACATGTTGGATGATTGAATGGCCTTTTCTGGCTGCAGTCCATGAATCTATAGCAACAGGGAGAGCTGACTCCTTTGCTCCACTTGCCAATAAACTGAATTAAGTCCAATCTGTATAGAAAGCATTCACCAGCAGAATAATAATTGGAAGGTATGTGATTTTCTGATTAAATAATTATACTGATAAAATCTCTAGTGTAAATTCACCTATACACAAGGCAGCTTAGTCTCTTTTTTAAACCAAATAAACATAACGTTTTACATTGGAATTACTGGACTTTCATTTAGAGCCTTAAGCAAGTTTAAAGTGAAAGAACTTCTACGTTTATGCTGTGCTTAAAATTTATAATAAATGATGGACTGGCTTAAACTTGATAAGAGATCTTGACTAAGCTGATGTTTTGACCAAGAGAATGTGTGAGAGCAACAACTCTGCAGAAACCAAGGTCAGTGAAGAAGGAAGAGGAGGAGGTGATCCAGGCTCCATAGCCGAGATTGCCCTGCAGCCCATGGTGAAGACCATGGTGAGGCAGGCTGTCCCCTGGCAACCCATGGAGGTCCATGGTGGGGCAGATACCCATCTGCAGCCCATGGAGGCCCATGGAGCAGGAGGATGCCTGAAGGAGTCTGTGACCCCTGTGGGAAGCCTGAGCTGGAGCAAGCTCCTGGCAGGACCTGTGGCCCCATAGAGAGAAGACCAGGTTTTCTGGTGGGATTTGTGACCCCATGGGGGACTCATGCTGGAGAAGTCTGTTCCTGAAGGACACCCCATGGGAAGGACTCATGTTGGAGAAGTTCATAGAGGACTGTCTCCCATGGGAGGCACCCCACGCTGGAGCAGGGGAAGAGTGTGAAGAGTGTCTCCTGAGAGTGGAGAGGCAGAGACATTGTGTGATGGACTGACCACAACCCCCATAGCAGCCAAAGCAGAGGTCTGTGAAACCTGCTAATTAAAGCTGCACTAATCAGGATAATATTAATTATGGCTTGCCTTGAATTCAAATATAAACCTACCAAAATAGTGTGACCAGCAGCAACATATAAATCTTGTGTGAGACTCTGGTGGTATGCCAGACACAATATATAAGCATTTTATCTAACTATGGGAGCAACGTGACCAGCAAAGGCGCAAGCGAAAATAACATGCAGTTGTATGCAGGATCCATCCAAGTGACATAAACTGAGATCCCAAGATAAAGAACGACGAACAAGATAAACACCAGGGACTGCAGGTAGGTAGAGCACCCTGCCTAACCTACAGGAAGGTTGACCATCAAAACTAAAACCAAGGTAAACAGCATCGGGAGCAGGATCTGAGATCCCATTTGGATGGAGGTGCCAAGAGGCATAAAATGTCAATGATTACTTAAAAAATAAGCTCACTTTGGTTCTCGTTTCTCTCATCAAAGAGAGCTCAAGGTCGATCACCTACAGAACCACTGCAAACCACAGCCATCATGTGCTAACCATATAGCATGAGTGTCATGGTATTGTGTGCTTGCAGCTAATTCAGGGTAGGATTTTTAGTGATAATCAGTTTGCTACATGCAGTGACAATTATTAATAATATATAAGAAGTAACCATCAGCACAAAGGGTTTTGTTAATGAATGAATTTAGTAAATTTTGATTTTAAATTTTAAAGAATGGCTTAACCTGTCAGCCTCTTAAATATTCCCATTATGGTAATCCCAAATTACTTGGTACACACGAATTTATATGTATATATATGTACATATATAGACAGACTTGGTTCAAAAGTATACTGCCCACACACTTGTGTGAGTACTTTCTGCAGGAAAGCATGTTCAGGCACCAAAATAAAAGGCTCCTGCAAAGTAAACCAGCTGCTCTAGTTTGCCCCTGAACTGGGAAAATTGCCTGTTTAAGGAAAATAAGTTCGTCATTTAAGGTGACTTTCCTCCTCCTGTGTGCACTTACACTCACAGTGCTCTTTTTGAACCACAAAAACAGAGTAAGAAGTCAGGGACACCCTTTTCGACACAATGCAAAGACCTTCAAGAGAAATGTTTATTATTCACTAATAAGAAAAAAATGATGTCTCATTTTGAATGTAGATTTAATAAAACTACCATTGTCCACCCACGTCTTCTATTATTAGCTTTTAATTACAAGATATGAGGGGAAAAGGAAATTAGTCTGAAGCCATATGTACAAATTAGTTATCTATTTGACATTTTAAATTTCAGATTCCTCTTACCAGTGATCCTCAACCAGCTTTTTGTTGTCCCTGAGAGGTCACTAGCATTTAGTAGGAGGTTATAATGCAATTAGTGTAGTCCTGTTTAATGATGCCAGTGTATATATTTTATATAATAATTGTCCAATTTACACAATCAGAGGAAAGTTCCTATCAGCACGTGCACTACCTAAAAGTGAGGCCCATTTGAGCCTGTGGAGTGAGCTATCATGATGGGAGTAGCAGGGATCCAGAGATGCACACACACGTATATACATAGATATACACGCATATAGAAGTGTGTGGATTGGGAAATTCTCATTTGTATTTCTTCATCCAGGAATGAAGAACAGATAAGAAATAATGATCCAGCTTTGGGACGAGAAGGAAAGCAAATCTGGAATGTGGTAACGCTCTCGATAACACACAAAAGTGGGCACAGTCATTTCCTTTCATTCAGATGTCTTTTCAAAGAAAATTAGGGAAGAAGCACACAAGCAAAGAAAGAAACTTTGACAAGAGATGCATACTTCTGGCTGCTACTTAGCAGGAGAAGTTCAGGAGACAGAAAAAAATTTAGATATACTTCTCCATTAGACATTTCATACTATTTATTAGAGGCACCTTATTCCGAGTGTATGGGGTGCTGTGAATGCTATTCTGAGGTACTTAACTTCGGCCATTCATTAAGTAGGGAATTTAAACATCCACTCCAATATGTTGAATCTCACTTGCAGAACTGATTGTCATGCAAGTTAACTGCCTGCATTGATCTAGTACATTTTTTTTGTTCATTGATGAGCAATATGGTTCTGTTTGAGATTTTGGTTGTCTGGTTGTTAATGGTTTTTTGTTTTGTTTTGTTTGGTTGGTTTTTTAATAGGGGAATATTACGTATGTTTTTTTGACAATTTAGATAAAATATATGATTTAGATTCAGAACTAGTCCTAACATTAGTAAAAGATACAGCAGGACAAGATTATCTGCCTGGAATGCCAAAGCCTAAGAGCTACTCTTGCATTCATCTTCATCCCTTTAGGAATCAGATTCAATACTGGTGCTGCTTGCACGGAAAGCTGGTAGACCCATGCAGAATGGTAGTTTACTGCTCTCTGAGTCAACAGTAACTGCAGAAGAACACACACATAGAAAATAAAAATTTGCAGGGTGACCAAACGTCTGGAGACTGAAATGATTCACTGGTAGGTAGATCTTTCTTATTCTTTTATTCTATCCAGGAGACTCAGAGGCACTAATTACCATAATGATTGCTGATACGTTTTTTCAGGCTGTATATACTAAAAGTAGAGACAGACAGAAGAACTACAGAACCACAGAATGGTTAGAGTTGGAAGGGAACATAAAGACCATCTAGTTCCACCCCCCTGCCCTGGGCAGGGACACCTCCCACTAGACCAGGTTGCTCAAAGCCCCGTCCCACCTGGCCTTGAACCCCTCCAGGGATGGGGCATCCTGGAGGGCCAGAAAGAAAAAGAATAACATCATGGAAAAACGTTAACTGAACAGCTATATCAACAGAGAAATGGAGCAGAGGATTATGACACTTCCCGAGAGACAGGCTTAGAAGTTTAAGGGGCTGAAAACATGTGACCAGGTAACTCTCAGATTGCTCTGCACGAATTTGCCTGGTACGAGATGTATTTACCTGAATGAAATTTGGCACAGACTCAGCTGAATTTCTAATTGCAGTTTTTGTCAGCCAGGTAGACATTTGTGTTGGATCTGCACTCTTACATCAGCCTTGTTGACTTTCTAAATTGTTTTAAGTATGGCAGCTGCTATCTGTATTTGTTTTATAGACATTATTTCTCTTACACCTAGTGCAGTCCAGAAATCTTGTCAAATATTTAGATCTGGAATCCAAATCAAAAAAAGGCCATATAGATGGTGGCACTGCATGTTAGCATAGGTTGAACTTCCCTCTCCCTCCCTTCTCCACGGTGTTTTCATAAATAAGAGATTTTCTACTTCTTAAAACCTGGCAACAGGCTATATCTTCTTGAGGTTTTAACATTTTAACAGTTCCCATCCTTTACATGAATATTTCTCTCTTGATAGTAGCAATGAGGCAGCTATATAGACAAAATGCTTGCAGCCACCAGCGTTAACCATACTGAAACTCTTCTTAGTAAAAAGACTTAAAATATAAAAGGTAGTAGAGCTCTAATCAGCGCTGGCTCTAGAGTGATGAGTGGAAGTAGAGGAAAAAAAAACCCCAAGGCTGTATTACCACGACCTCAGGAGGGAGAATGGGCAGACAGACTTTTTCCAGATAAAGCCAAACCTCTCAGCGTGTAACTCTGGCCTCTTGACGTGATCAATGAAGATCCCTTCTCTATCGCTCTGCCTGCCCTTTTCATTCTGTGCTGTTAATGAAATGCTGATCCCCACCAGAAAAATGAACATGCAGGGGACTATAAGAAACAATATTACAGGTATAAAAGTCTGCTGTGAGGCAATAATAAAACGATTGTTTCAGTTAGACCCTATAGAAGTAATAGAAATGATAAACATACAATAAGGACTAAGAAAAACAGATTTTGGGTACTACTTAACCTCTCCTCATAGCTTAAAAAAGTCCAGTTAAAAAGAAAGGAAATGAAGTTTAAACTAACACTTTCTAACAACACACCCAAAATCCGTGGAACCCATTGCTACACATGGAACTGAGAAGCTATGTGTTTATTAGACGTATTTATGAAACAGTTTCGAAAATGACAATGTATGACTCCTTTGCAACTGAACACCCCCCAGGACAAATATGCAGTTCTTATAGAAAGATGTATGTGCTTTTTGATGCAACTTGAAGAACTTGTGAGAAGAAATCACTTTTTAATCCATATCTCACATTATTACCCAGAAGTTAGGAATTCTATTCTTTCTAATGCATCAAAGGGATCAATAAAAGGAAACATTAGCATTCTCAGAAGTAATTTACTGGGTGCAAATGGTATAAAAAATTATATTCCTTTGGCTGTGCATGGCTATCTGGTAACATTTGGATAATTTTCTCTCTGTTAAAGCAAAGGTTATCCCTAACCCCCAAATCCGGGTTTTTTAATTACATTACCCATATTGACATCTATTTCTGAACCAAGTTACCCATCAAGACTCAGTTTGAACACTGCAGTAAGAAGAAAATCTCTTTAAAATTGACAAGTTAGCCAAAGGGATGATGTTAACTGATAGCTGTCAAGCAAAACACTTTTTGAGTAAGTATATGCATGTCTTGTATGGAGTCTTAACTCCTCTTTTTTTAACAGTTTACAGGGGAAAAAAATATCAGCATTTAATTTGAACTGGTTGTGTGGCATTGCTTTCCTCTTCTCATGGCAAATTATGTTTAGATATTTTTGGTGGCAGATGAAATCTTGAACTAATTTTTGCTGATTCTTTTCATTTTAGCTTATTCCTCTCTAGAGCATGATGCACTTGGTTGTTCTTTCAGATGCTTGGTTTTCTAAATATTAAACCTAAGGCATTTATTCACCACTGGCATCTTCCGAGCTTTTCATGAAAAATCTCTGTGAAAAGTGCCATGTAATTGGTGCATAATACTGTGGCAAATATATCTCTGGAGGCTACAGATATGTAACATACATTGTATATACTGATTGCTTAACTTAGTATTCTTATTGGATAACATCTGCAAAAGACGGTAAAGCCTCCGATAGGTTAATTTAAAACTAAATGGTATCTCAAAATACACACCTTAAAAATCAGTGAGCTTTAAAGACTGAAAGTACCCAAGATCTAGTCCCAGTAATTCACCTGGAAGTAATGAGGCTTTATCCTAACAGTTCAAGACATATTATTTGTCAGATTATTATCATAGAATCCAAGTCCTTACGTAAATTTGTAATATAATCCATTGTAAATAACAAATAATATTTAAATTTGAATCATCTGAGTACACTAGCCATGTATTACTGAAACTGATTAGTTTTGAAAAGATAGTCAAGCAAAAAGCCTAAATTAAAAATCCACAATTTTTGTCATGAAAGGATGGAAATTCAGGAAATTACCTGTAATAACTAAATACACGATGGTTTCAGATTAAAAGAAGTTTAGTTTGTGTGAATAAAACAATCTGATGTGCAGTAATGATCAAGGTAAAAATCATAAAGTGCCTGATTTGTAATAAAATACATAAATTTCATTTATGTCTACTAGGTGTTTCAAATCGATATAGATTCTTTAATGACAATCTAATTCAATCTCGCTGCTCTTTTTAATCACAACCACATTACTCTTTGAGCTGTATTTGGGTATGTAAAAGAGATTGCTGTATCTTGAGACACACAAAGATCCCCATCTGTGCTGACTTTGATAAATGAGCTTGAGTTTGGGTTCGTATTCTCTGAGCCAAAGTCTGTGTGCGTAGGAGCTCTGCTCCAGACCACAACATACCTGTGACTCCTTCTGATGGCATCCACACCACACCTCAGTGGGAAAGAACTTGGACTTGCCAAACAGCCCCAAATGCTTTGCCTCCCACACTAATTAGCATGTATGACTTTACTCGTTAAGCCCATTAGATAAACCTACAGCATGTTATATGTGAGGAAAAGCCTTTTTTTCTCTGAGAAATGAGGTCTGCTCTAGTTGGTGGGACAGGCAAGGTTAAAGAAAGGATGCTTTAGTCAGTGTTTTCTGTAACTGGAGGCCTTAATTTTGGCCCTAATGCTTGGCACCTGCAGCACTGGGAGGTCAGACTTGTTTTGCTGATGCAGCCTAGCAAGTCTTTTCAGTAATAAGAAGATACTAGGGTGCAAACATGTATTATACATTGTACCTCCCACTTTTTCTTCCCTTGTGTCCTGATTTGAGCAACACAGGAATAATGTCTCTTCTAATGCCTGTGAAAACTGCACTTTTAGAAGACTCTGGTGTCTGAATTTGGGACAATATTTACTTTATAGCCAGCTCTGGGGTGTGGGATTCAAGGTCTCAGTGTTTTCAAGCTCTCCAAAGTGCAGGGATAAGGAGGAGCGAGACCCGGGCACTCGACCCAAGCTGCCAACAGGGTTATTTCATACCATGAACATCACATTCAATGTACATTGGAAAATTTGCTGGGGAGTTCTCTCTCTCTCCCTTGCTGGCTGCCATCCTGAGAACTCCTTGCCCTGGTACCGGAGCCCTGAGCCCTTCCCTTCCTCCCGAAGCCGCAGCGCTCACAGGGTCCCACATTGGCTGTCCCTGCTGGGAATGCACGGCTTCTGCTGGGGGAATGGGCTGGGGATAGTCCCCATGTATTTTATACTGGTATCAGGATCAATATTGGTTCTTTTTTGTTATTAATGTTAAATATTTAGTCTTACTCTATTAAATCTGTCTATATTTAAACCCTCAGGTTTCCTTGTTTTTTCCTGATTCCCCTTCCTAGGTGGGGAGGGTTCATTGGGTGAGAGAATAAATGTCTAAATGGCAATAAATTGTTGTGGGTTTCTCAAACCATAACGCCTTGCCTCATGCATCCCAATCTGAAGAACAGCACACCTCAAAAATGAGTTATGAGGTTATTTCAAGATGATCACGAGTTCAGAAGGTTAAATCTCATACAGGGTTTTGTACACTTAACTGGAGCTCATTTCAGTACTCTGGTATGTTTACTAACTCCAGTAAGGACACCAAAAAGCTGTTCCACCAGGACAAGGAATTTTGGATGTCATTTGTCACAGAAGTATTTTAGCAGGCTGAAATTAAAGTGAAAGGGCTGCCTCTTAATTTGCAATCACACGTGCCAACTTGTCAAACTGCATCATGCACTAAATTGCTATACCTAGGAGCCATGGGCAGAAGCATTGCTCCCTCCAAAAAAAATCTGTAATTTTCTGTGACCTTCTTTACATACAGAGCAGATAGTGCCCCCTTTTTCAGTTCTTCCATGCAATGGTCTCTCAGACTCCCTTCTCTGACCCATCTCAGCCGGCTTCAGCCTGGGGGCAACCAACAAGCCAGATCATACAATGTCATAAATCCTGGAATCTGGGTTCTTAATCAGTGCTCCTTGACTGCCTCTCGAAATGATGTTTCATGCTCATAACAGCCCTCCCGTGTGCTCAACCTCCTCCTTGGCAAGATGTCCCTCACATCCTGGAATGTCACTTGTCATAGAGTTATAGAATCACAGAATGTTTTGGGTTGGAAGACCTTAAAGATCATCGAGTTCCAACCCTCCTGCCCTGAGCAGGGACACCTCCCACTAGACCAGGTTACTCAAAGCCTCATCCAGCCTGGCCTTGAACACCTCCAGGGATTGGGCATCCACAATTTCCCTGAGCAAACTATGTCACCTATATGTCACCTTATGTCACCTATAGAATCTCTCCATTCTGGTCTTCCCCTCTGCAGTAAACTGCCAGCCAGGGTAAATGAAAACATGAAGGCTCTGAGAAAAGTTTGAATAGTAAGAGATCTTCGAAAGCTCAAACACATCTGGTTTTTCATCTTCATTTGAACATATATCTAGCATTAAGCAATAAGGAAATGTATACCAACAAGTGCATTAGGTGCCAGAATGAAATTGAAAAAGGAGCCATATAAAGCTAATTTACTCCTTCAGGGGTCCCTGAAATAAATGTTCTAGGGTCACTTTTATGCCAACATGTGGCCTTCTGTAGTCAAACAATTCAATAATGTTTATCTAATTGAGGGGAGCCATTCAGGCTTTGAAAAGGCTGCACTTCTACAATAAATAAGTGAGGGTTTGTTGGGTTGAAATAGAACTACAGAAAAAAAAGGTAAGTTAAGTTCCTCTCTGTCCTGCTGGATACAGTGTTATGGCCTGATCGTCTACGAACATCTAAGAAGAAGAATTCACAGCAATACGCCTGCCTGAGCCACCAGTCACAGAGACAAGTTTGATCAGTGAGGGTTGTTGCTCAGCCATTGACTGGGGCCTAGGGCTGAGAATCCTTCACGGGACCTGCCTTGATGTTCTCCTCCAGATGTGTCAGCAGAGAAAAAAGAAAGGGAGATATATTAGTGTGTCCCAGAATCTGAAGATACAAGATATGATTCACTTTTAGCTAGTTGCAGCCTGATGATGTCCTCACCTGTGGCCATATTTGTAACTTGCTGTCTGTGTCCTCCAGCAGATCCAGCCCTTTGCAGACCTTTCCCCAGGAAATTTGGTGAGCAGCTCTGGACAGAGTGATGAAGCACTCTGGCAGAAATGTTGGGAATGTCCCAGTGATATGGTGAATATGAAGGTATTGAAGATGAGCATTGTGGCTCCTCAGAGACCTCTCCTGAGGCCCTCCAGATGCAACTTCATGGTTTAGGGTCATAAGACAGGAGCAAAACCCTGCAAAACAGTGTATGATGGAAGTACCTTGTTTTCACATCAGTAAAAAACTCTTCCAACTCAGATTTTACACAAAACCAACATTTAACTGTTAAATATCACATTTGTTATTCATTTTTAGATTATTTATTCTGCACATGACTGCGTTCAAGGCTCTGCTCAGTCTCTGGGATCTCTCTGGGCAAAGGTCTTTGGAACAATTACTTACATCACCAAAACACATTGCAGAACAAATGAACATTACCTTTAACAAAGTGTTGTAAGAAGATAAAGCTTTTGCTTTCACAAATTTTTTTTTTAGTTGTATACACTTTATTTGTTGTGGACTATTATAAATTTCCAAGCAGCAGTTAAACAGGAAAGATTAAAGTCAGTAGATGAATGTGAAATAAACACTTATGAGGTATTTCTGCTATGACTTTAAGAAAAGTCTTTTTGTAATTACACAGTGATTAACAATTGTATTTGTATTTTCTTATCTCGGTGTCATAAACATCCTCCTTTTTGAAGCTGGAATTAATATGAGCTTTGAAAAAGAATACCGATAGCTCTGTTGAATGTTGAACAATATTTTCTTTGAGGATTATGCAAATGAGTTTTAAAGTCTCATTAAATGATAATTTTTAAACCAACTCTAAAACCAAACTCAAAAAATTCTTAGCTGAAATTCAGGTCAGTGGAGCATGAAGTTGGTAGGCAACACCTTGCTAGATACGTCGCTCATACTGCCACATTCTATAAATATTTTATTTGCATGTAATATTTTCAATGTACTAATTGCCTAATATGTCCTTCAATTATTTTCACAATATATTTATGGACAAATTTACATATTCTCAGTATTAAATATATTTTTAACTTATTTTAGGCAAATTAAACTATGCGCTAAGAGGACCTTTAGTCTGATAACCAGATACTGACAGGAATGTAAGTAATTGGTTTTTAAGGTAGTGTAGCAGTGTTTAAAAGAAATTAGCTATAAGTTGGATTCCTTAATCATCTAATCACTGCTTGCAATCCAAGTCCTGCAATAATAACACTGTGGTTTTCATACAGAGCAAAGTTTAAACAGTTCATAAGCTTCTTTACTTATCATGCGATGTGTTAAACACGTGTGACAATTGACTATGTCAAAATGTGTGTCAAATTAGACAGCCACTAAACAGATTTATTGTAAAACCATTTAAAATATCTTTTAAAGGAGCCAGGAGGGAACTGTGGAAATCCTTGATAAATCATAGTAATATTAAAGAATGTCAGAAGTAAGCTTGTGGGGATTTGAGCTTGGGTGTCTACTCACTTATTATCAAAACACAGGAAATTTCCTGCCACATCTGAGAGGGAGAGAAATTGCACTAGTCAATGCATGTATTAAAGGAAATAAGAAAGCAGCAGCCCCCAAAAGGCAAATAAAGCTGAGAAAGAAGTTGGGAGATGAAGATAACACGCTATTCCCAGATGAATCTTGCAATATTTGTTTTCCATTCATTTTTATTTACTGAGAATTGGGTTCCTTCATAAATATAAAAACAAAATTACAAATAAATGAAAAAAAATAGATAAATAACCTTGGACACTTTGTAGATTGTTTACAACAATCTGTCTCAACTGAGTAGTAAATCAAAAGCTGCTTTGTTTAATGTCAACAGATTTCAGGTTCTGAACTTGTGCTTCAGCCTAGAATTTATTAACTGTGTACATATCGCTAATTGTAAATGTATTATTAAGTAGAAACACTAGATAAAGCTTCCTATGTTCACATTTCATTCCTCTTTGAAGATCCATATATTGTTTGTCAGGAATTACTTTTCTTCTGTGGAACATTTCAGTGATGAGCGACCCTTTCAAAAAGAACACCAGTGCTTTGATTTATTTTGAAGGCATTCTCATTAAACTGTGTACCGCTGTATTGAAATACATGATTACTCTAAAAGTGCTGACACAAATATTTTTCCATATTACTCTTTAAGTTGGTTGATTTTCTGTGAATGTTAAATCAAGGACATGAACATAGACTTCTTCATCTGCATAGAGATGAAGATGCTTCATATATTCATTATTTCTTCCTTTGCTGCCAGTTTTGTGTGTATTTTTTGAAGAAAATATACTAAGCAAGTGTTTAATAAAGCTACCACTTTTATAACTCATACAGCACTGTAAATTTTTGAAGTTCAATTATAGGAATAAACATATCTATTAGTAATAACTGAACTAATATACATTTCTATAAATATTTCAGGACAATTGAATGAACTAATACTAACATTTATTTGTTTGCATTTTTATAGCCTTGCTGTGATTAAGTTCTAGTTATAGTTGAGGAGTTGTTCTAGTTTAGTACCTGTTTAAGGCATTTACAATTTTCTATGAAACAATTGGAACACAGGTTTTCCAGGCTTTTTCTCAATACAAACGACTTTTTTTTTTTTAATGGTGTATTATTGCTTTTCAGCAGGATTTTAACTTTCCAAAGGACTTTCTGTAGTTTGAACTTTGACTGTAGATAAGTTTAGATTGTGTTAGATCCACGGAGACTGATTTTAAATGCATTTTAACAGCGGTTTGTTGAGACATTCTTCTGTTAATGTTTCTAAAGCCAGATACTGTATGTACTTGTGGTTTTTATATCTGATTGCACTTAGATCTGCCAGTATTTACTAAATATCATTTGTTCAACTGAAGTATTGCATCCTGAGTGTGTGAATGAGGTGGGACTTTATGATGAATATTCTGGTCAATGTGCCTGTTTCTGAGCATTTGTATATATGAGATTTGTTCATGAAAGAAAGAAAAGGATTATTATTACCACAAGGTGTCATATGATTATTTAACATCTTTTTTTCATTAAATCTGTAGCCAAAAAAAAAAAAAGTATTAATAAATGTATTTGATGAAAAACTCCCCACTGTCATAGTGTCATGGGGATTGAGGCATTTTTTTCAGATTCTCTAAATTTGTTTGATGTCCCTCATCAATATAATAGAAGTGATTATCCAATTACTTGTTAGAAGTTCTTTAAAACAGATGTGGAGGGGTTTTTTTGGGGGGAGAGGTGTTTGGTTTTTGTTGGGTTTTTTTTTATTGGTTTTTTTTTTAAGTAAACCTACTTACTTTTCTTTCTTCCCCTGTCGCTGCTGCTTGAAGCTCATCTAGCATGCTGGGAGGCAAATTAGCACAGGTCTCTGGATATCACCAGTGTAGAGAGTGTCAGAGAGAGCTTATTAACTGATATCATGCCTCAGTTATATATGCTCATTAACATCTTTACTTTTACTGAAAAGAAAAATATCATCTTGCTCATCTTCTGACGACAGTTTAATCCTTTTCCAGCCACAACACGGAAGATTTCATAGCACCGCTGGTGACTGTTTCCAGCCCATGTACCCACAAATAAAACTAATTTCCTTCCAACTCTCCTCTATCATGTATGTCTTGCCCAAATATTTTGGGAAGTAGGTGAAAATAACAGTTCAAACTGTCAAGTCTGTACCTTAGAATGCCTTAAATTATTTGAAGGTTTTTCTTCATTACTTTCTTTGCAGAAACCTGGACCTCTACTTCTTAAATGATATAGCTTTGGAGAAAGACGTAGTCTCTCCTTTAGCAAACAGGAGGTCTCATAACTTCTGCAGCTACAAGCAGCAATAATTCCTGCGCTAACAATCTGCATATAATTTGTGCCTCCATCTGCAGGAGACTTTTTAGATCCTAGATGAAGGCACCTGAGATTTAAAGGCTAGTAAAGCAGAGATTTTGAAGATTGCCAAAAAAAAAAAAAAAAAAAAGGTGGGGGAAACAATTAAGGAGAAAAGGTGAATGAGAAAGAAGCAGAGGCAGAATTAGTAGAGAGCCTGAGTCATCACTTTGACAGCGATAACTTTGAGAGGAAAGAAGAAAGGTAATAGACAGGAAAGACAGAAAGAGGCAGAGATTATGCAGCACAGGATGGCCTTTGAACGTAGTGCAGAACAAAAGCGTCTGACTTCTCAAGTGGAATATCTTTTTTTCAACACAGAAAATAGCTGGGTGCTCCAAAACTACTTACTGGTTTTTGGCTGAAGTTTATGATATTGCTCCTTATCCCCAATCCTTAAGTGATGTGAATTCTCTCTGCATGAGAGACCCTTCTTGGCATGACCTTTCTATGCTTTTTATGTGTGTTTAAGAGCTTTCAAGGTAATTAATTTTATTTTGGAATGAAAACAAAACTTTTTTTGTGAGTTTGAATGGAACAGAATGAGATTTCGTGATCCTCAGGTTTCAAGTCAGTCCTTCTGGTCAGAAGCAATCTGGCAATGTGTCAAAAATCTCGTTACAGAAATCTTCATAAAAATCAATAAATCACTGCAGAACATCTTGACTTTGAAAAACAGTGTATTTTGACAGATTACATGTTGTCAAAAATATTTTGACCGTTTTAACTTGTCAGTTTAACATTTTCTGTGGGGTTCTGAAACTCACTCCTCCCTTTAGACTCTAATGTGGCAGATCTGCTGTCCATCATTTCAGAACGTGACGGGAAACTGCTTCCCATCATGGATTTTGTGGTAAACACTAAACAATTTCACTCGGTTGGTTTCTAGAAGGGATGTGTGGAAACACCTTCTTCACTTCTATTTAGTTGATCCGGTTTGTTTTTCTGTATTTTCAACTGCCTGGTGGATTTAGCTTTGATTGTGGTTTACAAATGTGTCGAAGTAGATGTGAAAGAAATTCAAGCTCCATAATGCCAGGAAAGCTGTGGTGCTTAACTCAGCGAGGAACCAGAGCCCTACAGAGCAAGTTCAAAATATACTCCGTTTTTTGACTCAAACGGCATACGTTCTTAGTGATAAGCCTGAGCAGCCAATATGCCTTCTTTATGTTCCTTACCCAGAACTACGTGAAATACTTTTGCTCTCACCCCAGTCATTGTGTATGTACATTTTCTGATGTCTTCTTTGTGTAAAAAATATATAGAGTTCTTGCAGGGTGGATGAGAAGCCAGGTTCTCCCTTCTTAACAGCTGACTTAGAAAAATACTGAAGAGGTCAAGTAAATCAGGAATGCTTTTGCACAGTGGAACATGATTGGCAGGAAATAGCACAAATTGCCTATAATTACAGAATAAGACATTTTGATGGAAGATATGGATTGAAATTCACTCAGGAAGAAGGTAAGGTTGTACTTAGATTTTCCATACTCTGGATGGCTGTTCAAATCATATATCTATCTTATGAAGAGAGAGGAAGGGGAAGAGGTATTGTACAAGAAAGAAAAAAACAAATTTCATGAAAGATACTCTGATTCCAAGTGGAGCTTCTCAGAGGAAAAGGGGTTGGAAAAAAATTGTCTATCTTCTGAATCTTGACTATGTTTGCATATGAGTTGGGTTAATTCTTACAACCTTCCAGATTACCAGAGTTCTAAAAGCCTAAATTAAAGATTAAAAGCAAAAGCAAACCAACCTGTTGAGGTACACCGTTTCAATGCCTCCAGAAAGAAATGACCTCGTAGCACTTGTGACCATTAGACCTCACTTCTGAACATGGGTATCTAAATGTTGGTCTTCCGTAAGCTCTGGAGGTCTTAGATAACAAGTCTTTGTGACTGGTTACTGAAGAGAAAATGACAAAAAAAATCCTGGGAGTTGATAAATATAGCAAAAAGAAAAAGAAGCATTTGGAAAATGATTGTCTTGAATGAAATAGTGCCCTGAAAGATTTAAGGAGTTTTTATCTAATGGCTCTTCTTGCCCACTTTATTCAAATACACGGGAATAAAATGTAGTCCACAGATTATCTTTGAACCTAATATATAGGAATACTGGGCCTTTATCTTGCCTAAAATCTTTATGGAAAAAGGGGTAAAATGCATAGATATGCACAGACACACACATTTTTATATATGCACATATATATGTGTGTGTGCGTGCTTTTAATATTTTCAGTGAATTTTTATTTTATTAAACTATGGAGCTAATAATAATAGATTGAATCATATGATACTTACAGATATTGCAGAAGCTTTCTGGAATATCACCAGTCTATCTACATTAACTGGCAGATAATGAAACAAATATTTTACACAGGGGGTTTTGATGGACAGCACACTCTGCTTCAGTGGAATTTAACACTCAGACAAGTTAGAACTTATATGGCTGGACCAGTAATAGATTTCTGTGCTGAATGTACTTTTCATATGAATTTAAGTTTCCAATTCTTACGTCTGATATTCAACTATTGGAAAAATATTATAATACTCAACAAAGTGTATAGATGATTTACTAAATTGCCTATGAATAACTATTTGTAGCACATGGACCCAAATATATTAGATGGACTATAACAATATTTGCCAATGTAATATGCATACATGCACATTTATTTTTATACTGAATGCCAAAAGCATGTCCAGAAATGTAGAAGGCACAGAATATATCGTGCATATTCCTTGGCGGTCCAAACCCCATAATGTATATCTAGAAAAAAACTGCTGTAGCATATTACCTCTTTTTCTTTGGCTTTCTGTATTGGCTTTATTAATGTTCTCTTGATTTATTTTTCAAGAAGAGAAATGAATCCTCAGGGCTTGTTACATAAAAGATTATAGCGAATTAGAAAGCCACTGGTGATGTTTGTATAAAATTAACAAAAGATGTCAATTAATGTTGCAAATATTTCAGATTAATTGCTATTTAATGGTATGCAATAATCTTATTAAAATAATTTTAGGAATGCACTAGGGTCTTTACATTGCAGACATTAAACAGCTACAAATGTACATGTGAACCATCAGCTGTGATAAGATATAAGAAATAATATCTTGCTCCTCACTTATAAACAGGTAGATTGAACTTCGCTCCTATTAGTACTTATCACAGGAAGTCACCCACAAAATCAGTCAGTTTATAAAGGCAAACTCAGATCATAATGAGGCATGAAAGGCTCTTTCTAATCACTTTCTAAACATATAAAAATGGAGACACATCCCTTAAGACCTTCTATATTCCTTTGCATGCTTTATCACTAAAAAGTTATCCTATTCTAGAATAAAGAACAAACAGCCCTTTTGCTGTACATGATTGCCTACAAAAGTATTTTAGATATTCATTTTTAATATAAATGCACTAATATTAAAAAAATTAAACTATATTTGATAAATATAAAATACGCATTGGTTGTAAAGTTTTAGGAGATATATAGTCTATTAATAATTTATTTACAAAATATTTTATTTTATTTTTTGTTTTAAATTGAGGTTTTAACCTCATACCCTTTTTTCAGTGGGAAAAGAAAATAAAGACCTAAAGGATATAAGAGAATTGCTCTTGGATTTCTCAGTGAAATAGTGAAAAGTCCCAAACTGGGACTGAAAAAGAACAAGGATTTCCTTGGACCCAGCACAGTAGCAGGGGGAAGAAATATCTGTTGGCAGTAGTCTTTCGCTTTACCTAAAATTTCTGTAGGATTCTTCCCTTCGACATTAACATTTTGACAGGTTTAAGTCCAAAACAGAACTCTCCAAACCTTGATCTTTAGCTGATGCCTTCTGACTGCAGAGGCTCTCTGGGAAAGAATACAAAATGTCTTGTGTTTGCTTTGTTTCTGGTGGTTTTTTTAGACATTATTTTGTGTTCCTAGAGGTAAAAAACAATGTCATTAATAAATATTATTTCAAAATATAAAAATTTATGCATCTAGGATGCAGAAATTAGAACTATATCTTATCCAAGTGCAAAGAAATTCTTTTTGTTACTTTTGTGGAACTGGGTATTGTAAGATATACCTAATGTCTTTGGGGCATCATTTTATATCAGGAGAAATGCATTTCCAAGGGCATCTGTTTTCAAAGAATTGCTCTTGCTTCTCTTTCAAGGTCCATGTAGAGGTCTGTTCTATGAGAACATTAGTTTGTCCAACAGAAAAATACGGCTTTGGTACATAAATTTATCTCTTTTTTTGCAGCCATCTTTGCCTTAGGAAGCCCTAAGGCCATGCAGCTCAAATAATATCTGAGAGCATCACCTCAGTTCCTTAAGTTTCAGCTTACAAGGTGCCCTTGGTGCAAAAAAGCTTAGGGCATCAGACTAACACACAATTTTAGAAAACTGCATCTTTGAGAAGACAGAAAGAAGGATTTCTTTAGAAAAACTCCAAGGCCATCAGGCTTGAACTCCCATATTAAGTCAGGTAATTATACTAAACCCCTCAGTTATAGCCAAAGAAATGCGTGCTTCAGGATGTTAATCCACACCAAATAAAAATGCAGCTAAATGAACAAACAAGCAAGCAAGCAAACTTCCCCAAAGATGCCTTAGGGCATCAGCTTTGTTCAGGTGTTTTTTCGCTAGGATAGCCCAATGGCATAAATTAATAATAAACTGCAGGAGACAGACCATATCCCAGGTAGACCACACACACACCAAGCGAAAGATAAAGGTGTCCCAGTTTGAAGTAAAACCGAACCAATTTTGTGTTCTGTAATTTTACATCTTAGCTAGGCCTCTTCTAACACTCTGAAATTGATGGCATATTGTGGAGAAAACTGCTCGTTCTCAGAGTGATAAGACCAATGTTTGTGCTACATGCCAAGGAATGGTTTGCAGAGAGGTCCTTGCTTATACTTATTGCTATAACAACCAAGGTCAGCCCATTTTCATTATTTGCCCCTTATAGGGTCAGAAATGGAAAAACGTAAAGGGGTCACACCTGTGGGGAGGAACAGACAGGACAGGAGACCCAAACCTGACCAACTGGGGTATTCCATCCCGTCTGCCCCATGCTCAGTATAAAAGCTGAGGGATCAAAGGGTCAACTTTCTTCCTTCGATGGCTGACGTCCAAAGAGGACTCTCTCTGTTCATCTGCCTTTGATCCCGATCCGTGTGTTCCTGACTCCGGAGCTGGAACCCAGTTCCCATCCATCGCTGAGTCCAGTCTGGGACTTCCCCAGTGCCTGCCGGTGACGGGACTGTCATCCTGGGAGCTTGATACGGTTTTGTATATATTGTATATATTTCATTACTTTCTTCTTTTTATTTTATTTTAATAGTAATTCTTCATTAAAGTAGTTTAGTTCATTCTAAACTTCTAAATCTCCTTATCTCTTCCTCTCCTCTCTTTTTGGTGGTGGTGGGGGAGGGAGGGCCATCTGTCAGTCTGGTTTTGGTAATTTCGGCGAAAACCATGACAAAAGGAGCTTGATTTTCACATAGCTTTTGTAAGGTAAGAAAAATGTAAATTGCAAAGGAAAGGAGAAGTGGACATTAGTACAAAAAGACAACTTGAAGCTGAAATCAAGAAGGCACAAGGCACAGCAGAAGACGAGGATGAGAGAAAAAATAGAGGAAGAAGTAGACAAAAAGAGAGGAGGAAGGCAGGCAGATGGTTCAGCAGGGAAAAACATGAGGTTCTTCACATGTTATGGTATTAGACACTGTAGTTGCACCCTATTACTGTTATATGCTATATTATATGTTACAGTAACACTTTTAAGGTCAAACTTTTGATATAGGCAGCACTAGACATTCTAAAGCAGAAAGTAAAGTGAGTTTCATCTTCAAAACATTACAGTTTTACTGAGAAACAAGAGTCACAAGTGATTATCGATCAGCCAGAACTGAAGAGCAGTAGGTATGAAAAAACAAGCAGCAAAAGTGGCTTGCGTTCAGCCAGGTCATTTGGATAAAATGAATGTACAAAATACCTTCAGAAGAGATTCCCATCTTTTGTATTGGTTGAGTCTTGAAGGAGTCATGGCAAATTTTTATACTGAGAGTGATGAGAGATACGATAGTAGAAAAGAAGGAAAAAAAAGTTACTAAGACAATAAAGGCATTAAATCACCATCTCTAGTCTCCATTTTTAAAATACTGTTAAAAAACTTCCCTTCCTCCTTTTTGTGTTAAACTAAGCATTGATTATGGAATGTTTTATTTCATTTTAAGCCATGAACTTTTCTAGCAAATGGTTGTTAATGTCCCAAGGATGCTGTAAAGGTTTTGCTGCTAGCGTAGTCCACTTCTGCGTTTTAACCCATGTGATTCTATTTATTTCATTTGTCTAAAGACATGAATGGAGAGGACACAAGGTTTTCATGTCTAATATTCTGTCTCTGTCTTTATACAAGGTAGATTAATTCAGCTCTGGAACATCCACAAGTAGTTTGTAGTGACTATGGGATTTTCTTTGTGAAATGCATGTTACATATTATTTCAGCTATATAGGAGAAGGTTCTTGTATACAAGCAGTAAGTATATTTATCCCACAGATGTTTACCACCTCAAAGCAATGCCATCAGAGTTTGAGCAGGAAGGATGAAGGGCAGCTGTGCACAATCTGTAGGATCAAAGCAGCTGTTAACAGTAAAGGCTGAGTTAAGCTCTTGTGAAACAGAGGATATAGGAATATGCTATCAGCCTCCCTGATTTTAATCACACAGAATCACAGAACGATATGGGGTTGGAAGGAAACTCTGGAAATCATCTAGTCCAATCCCCCTGCCAGAGCAGATCCACCTAGAGTGGGTTGGACAAGAATGTGTCCAGGTGAGTTTTGAATGTCTCCAGAGATGGTGAGTCTACCACCTCTCTGGGCATAAATCATCTTTATTGGCTAAGGAAATTCTCCACATAAAAACTCTTGTTCCACAGTGATGTGCTCAAAATTTTTATGGAGAAGAGCTGGGATTACCCCAAATGCCCTATGGTTTGCAGAATTTTTATTTAGCTACAAGCTGGTTGCTTTAAATTAGAATTTAGCCTCTGTTAAGGAGAGATCAAAGCAAACAGGAAGAAAGAAGGGCATATGCCCTCTTAATGGACTTTGCTGAACACAGGAGGAAATTATCCAGAAAAATCCAGTGAGTAGACTTCTCTGGCTCCGTATAAATTATTGATTCCTTATTTGGTGGCAACTGAGGCAAGTTAAATGTTACCTAAAAGGCTATGTTTCTGATAGCTGCTGGAAACCTTGGGTGGTGAGTTTGCTGAAAAGAGTTCTGAAATGTGTAGAGAAATGATCTTCTGTCATTCTTCTTGAAAGCATCCCTGTGATGCACACTACATAGTACTACTGCAGTAGGAATTAAAAAAAAAAAAGCACTCTGAAGGAATTCATGTGTGTCTTAGTAAATCTGCCATCTCTGTCATACTCCTAAAGCTAAAACTGTGCATTTAAAAACATTAAATAAGAGAATGCAGGTGGACAAATCTATATAAAGAGCATTACAATATTTGTAGAGTATAAAGAATATTTGGATGGTATAAAGCCCATGAAGAGCATAAAGAACATTATAGTATTTACTGATTTATAACATATGTTTAAAAAGCATTCACAGAATTCAAAATACCTTTATAAACATCTTATACCAGTTTCAATGCTTTGGGTGTACATTAAATATTGAGTATCAACATAAATGGAAATATTAAAAATTGAGATTATTAGAATGATTATTTCTTATATGTACTTTTCATGCATTTTCATAAATACAGGAGCATTCAGTTCACCTTTTATATTATTTTCAGTCATTAACATTTAATGGCACAAACATTTTCAGGGGCTTATATTTTAGTACTAGAGGAAAAATACTGACTGTGTCTATGTATCTACAGGGGAAAAAAGAAAAATCTAGGTGAATTATTTAACTGTCATTTAACACTTCTAAATCTGCAATGACTTGAAGGATTACAGAGAACGCAGAAAAAAAATGCAGAGACCATTATGATAAAATTGCTCATAAAGGGAAAATCTATAGTCTTTGTGAAATTATGCATTATTCTACTTTTTAAAAAATCTCTGATGCTTAAACTCTTTAAGAAAATATTCCTGCCAGACAGATAATCAATCCATCTCCTTCTATGATCCCGTTACTTATTTCTCTAACTCTTGGTCAATGTGGCATCTAGAAGCATGAAATACCATTTTTGCCTTAGTGTTACCAACACCATCCAAGTTATGCTGAAGGAAAAACAGGAAAACAGAAGAGGTGATGAGATTAAGGCAGTCAGGTGAAGCCTCTGTATTCAGACCAATGAAGGGAATTTAAATCCTGGCACCATCTGCATAAAAGTGACATCTGAGTGAGATTGAGAAAGGAAGTGTTGAAAGCCTGTTAGATACATGAGGGATTAAGAGAAGGATTAAACCTGGGAAGACAGATGGCAGGAAAATTCAAGTACATGGTGCAGGTCAGAGCACACTCCAAAGCTGTCACTTAATGGGAAAGGGTTAGTGGCAACAGATAACTGCCAGTCACAAGACAGACAAGGACTGATAACAGGACAGCAAATGTCACAACACTAGTGATGTAGCATTCAACCTGCTTTCTAATGTTTTCTAAAAAAAAAAAAAAGTGAAAGACTATGTTCTCTTGGTTACCTTTTATATCCCACAACAACAGTTCCAGGTATTCCTTTCCCAGTGGAAAGTTTCCTACTAAACTCAGAGAGAGAATCCAGTTCTTCCTAGGTTTTCTTCTGGACTTCTGGGGTAGATTCATTGGAGACATGAGGCCAAGGTTGTGCTTCAAGGCTCTGTGCAAGAGGTGGACAGAAAGTAGACGGGAGACAACTTGCACCTTATGGTGCTGTGGTGGGTGGTGGGTCGGGGTAGCACTTCGGGGACATACAAGAGATGTTGGGGGAAAACTTGGGAGATGAGAGACCTGGATGGACAGTTGTGGAATCATAGAATCATAGCGTTGTCTACGCTGCAAGGGACCTTTAAGATCATCAAGTCCAATCATCAATCTAACACTGACAAAACCACCACTAACCCACGTCCCTCAGCACCATGTCTACCCATCTTTTAAATACTTCCAGTGATGGCGACTCCACCACTTCCCTGGGCAGCCTGTTCCAAGGCTTGACAACCCTTTCAGTGAAGAAATTTCAATGAAGACTTTCAGAAGTCAGGGGCCTCAGACCAACCCAAGCTGGCTGAAGTCCCTCTTGGACAGTGCCCTTCACCCACAGGGTGGGCAGTGTATGCTGGCTGCCACCACACTCGGCCACCCAGCCTTTTGCCAGGGGAGTGACATCTGCCCCACAGAGCAGGGAAGCTGTGTAAAATCCTGCATGGGTGTGTGCGGTTCAAGTGCTTTGGTTTCTGAGTCTATTGAGTCTCCTCATGGTCTGTTTGGTCTTCAACTGTGATATCCACTGCAACTCAGGAGTTTTTCACTGCTGTTATCTTGGAATTTTGGGCCTGTGTCTTCACTCAAAACTGAGTTAAATCACAAGAGAATATGGATGTAAAACTTCACAGACCTGTACAAAGGAAAAAGCATGGAGGAATCTCTGCTGAGAACAATTGTCTAAATTGAAAAATCTCACCTTCAAAGTTTTAAGAAAACATTTCAGACTCTGAACACTGCTGTGCAAAAAAGGACACACACGCTTTCCAACTTGGTTTTGCAGGTGTGTGACTACCACACTCCTTAATAATATAGTTTTGTTTCCATCTTCCTACTCCTTACCCTATATTTGCACCACAGAAATTAATATCAAGTGTTTAGAAACAAGCTGTCGGGAATAGAAGTGTTGAAAGGCAAAGCCTTCTTTAGTCATTCTGAGGTCAACAGACTTACTGAGAGAAAAATAAAAATTAATCTTGGTTCTAGAGATCCTTGGCAACAGAATATCATATAAACTACTAAGCACATGGTATTTCTTTCCTTATTTTTGTTTCCCATCTGTTGGTGTCCCATACCTTAGAAAATAATATTTTCTCTATTTAATAACACCCTAAGCAGTCAGATACAGTTTTATAACTGTATATATGACGGAAATAACTATTTCCTCCTCTTTATCTTGGTTTGATTGCATAGTAATTTCTCAAGTACTATTTCTGTCCACTAATTATGCTTTGTTAGATATTGGTCATAGCATGACTGCTGTTAGAATAACTTGTTTTTTCAACATGGCTGGCTGCTATTAAGTGGTTATATGGCTCCTGAAACCATAAAATAACAGCTGAGACATAATTTTTACAGTCAGTAAATATAGATGTCCCCAAGTAGTCATTATAGACACCACTTGTTTATTCGGTGGAGATAGCTTATTATTTGTGGCTGAAGTGTCTGGGCAAGCACACTTAATAGTATCTGAGAGCTTATTATGAAAGTATTCAAATGTTACAAACCATATTTCTCCCTATAGATGGAGATGATTTCCTTAGTAGAGCACAGAAGCTTTTTGCTTTGTGTTACATAAAATGGCACTTACATATATAAAACAAAACAAAAAAAAAATATCATTGGAAATCTATTAGAGATGTTGAACTTTGTAATATATCGTGGTTTCCATTTGGTAAAGGTTTGCAAGGGGATGGGTTAAAATATTTATAGCAATAAAATTTTAAGGACTACATGAACACAAAGGAAACTTTGTATATTTTTGCCATATTTTATTGATACTTAACTTGAGTACTAAAGATGTACACAATCTGATTACTTATAGACAACAATACATAAGTGTAATCCTGCAAACATTTATGCATGTGCTTGCTCAGGTCAATGAGACTACTTAGGAATTACAGCCAATAGGTCTTATTTTTTATAAGCACTTAGTGCCTGGCATTATGCTTACTACGCAAAGGGTAATGGATTATTCATGGCAACAAGAACATAACCTGCTAATAAGTGTTCGCAGGATGGGCCTTAAGAACATTTGCAGGATTCATGTTGTCCGATACTAAATTCTGTCTGCAAATAAAATGAATTTTGTAATAAGAAATGGGTTGCATAGGTGTGGAGTAATCAATGGGGTTTGTAGCTTATCGTTTTAACATCACATTAGCCTCTCTGGAAGCCTGGGATTCATTCCCAAGCAGTGCCTGAGGCACTTTTGAAACTAGAAATATGTTTATTTTCAAGTGCTATCAGCAAAATAAAGTTGAGCAAAAGTTGAAAGAAGTGTTGAGTTAACTTGGTTGTCATGTTTAAATCAAGTCACTCAATTTTCCACAGACACCACAGTGAATAGGTCTGTTGTCAGAACAGGCTCTTATTAGAACATCAAAAAATGAAGTAAAGTTATGGGAAATGGGTGTAATTCACCAGTATGCAGGTATTTTGGCTGGCTGGTATTGTGCCATGAACATCTGGTTAAGAAGAAAATGAAAGAAAGTTTATATTTACCTTATTTCGGTTATGGTAGTGTTGTAGTTATAGCTATGAGGGCCAGAGTGTCCTTAAATGAGGCACGGTTTGTAGAGAAAGGTTCAAACAATATTTATAAGACCAATTGATTGTTAGACCAAGTGAGAGAGCTTGAAAAAGATGAGGTAGGCTTTTCAGAAAGACTTTCTTCAGACCTGTATGCCAAATCCTTTGCTACTTTTCCGTTTTGCTAGACCAGCTATTATTACCCCGCCTTTCAAACCACTCTTCATGCATTTGCTTCATTATGGCTGTGCAAAGGAGCTGGAGCATTGGTAAATCTGATTCAAGCTTATTTGTACCTGAAAATGTAAATCCAGTTGCACGTTCCATAATCATACAGCAATGTATCAACCGGATCCAAGCAGCTTTTGAATCCTGACAGACCACTGCAGTCTTTTCGTCAGCAATGTGCAGAAAAGAATCTCTATTTCTGCATGAAAAAGAAAAGAATTTTTCACTAAGTTCACAATGCGTTTCTGAAAAAAAAAGAAAGGTAAAAAATATCCTCGTAGTTTATTTGCTCAAAATTATTTTCACAGTCCATGAAAAAGCAGCTGCTGTCAACAAGACTGTTAGTGGAATGAAAATACGTGCCCCTCTGAAAAGTGTGTGCAGTAATGCAGGTTGCTTTCTACCACCTAAATTAATATCCACCTGAGCACCATCGGTCAAAAGCAGAAGCCTGTGGAATGTACACACCTGCAGGTTTATCCCCTGCAATTCATTAAAATCTCTTCTAGAGGTACAGGCTTGCTTTTTTTTTTTATTCAGGATAAAAAGGGAATATACAAAGTCCTAAGGAGCAGTCAAGAATCTCACAGCTCTAGGTCCCAAATTCAGAGGTGGTTTGATCCTTTTTGAATGAAGTGAAGCCCATTCTTATGTTTTACTTTGTCCTACCCTATGTTTTCCCTGATATTGAAGAATATACACAGCATTATAAAGTTATGGTGTTATTCAGTGGGGAAAACGGAGGGTGTGAAAGCACAGAAAGCCGTCAAAAGAATGAAGCTTTCTACATACACTCAAGTATTAGCTCCATCAAGACGTGGTGCTGGCAAATTGAAAGTCACGTGAGAATATATTTGTAGGATGTGAGTTTATTCACACCTTCAGCCAGGGAGACATGAATTATCCCTTTCTAATGCAGCTCCAGACTTAGCTCTACGTATTGAGTTTGGAACGGTGCTCATGAAGATCTTGTGAGAAATCGATAGAGGTATATTACAGTGTGTTTCTAAAGATAAAGCATAATTTCCTAACATATTCTACAGTGTATCCACAAGACAAATTGCATACATGTAAATACACATCTGGGGTTCGTGAGAGCTTCAGGAATGTGCTCCACAGAACACTGTTTACAAAACTATTGTTATGTTTCCCCTCGCTTTATATTCAAACACTTTCTGATGGAAGGTGTTTGTAATTAACAAAAATGGATTAGGAACTAAATGAAAGCTAGCTTTATGTGAGCCGGGGGAGCAACATTAAAAGTGCAAAGCCAGCAGCAGTAGCAGAAATGCACCACAGCACCCTAAAAACCTGCATAGTTATCTAAAAATACATACCAGTGCACTGACATTTACAAAATACGTTTGAAAGCACAATGCCAGCACCAGCACTACACAAATGTACCTGGTTGCGTGCTGAAAGCTGTGGTGAATGCCATAAAAATACAAATCAGGACGTACTCAGCAGCAAGACCGTAACATTGCATTGTGGATCTTGCACAAGTCAGCATGAACATTACACAAATTCCTATCAGGGTATGTTCAAAGCCATATCTTGGACTCTCACTGTGGCAGCGAGCGCTTTTCTTTTATGCCTCCTACCTTTCTTCGTAATCCTTTGCCATGTATTAAATTTTTAGTTCCCATAAAACAGAAACTGGTCCTCATAACAGATGTGTATAGCCAGGTTATCCTATGGTGAAATCCAGTTCATAACAGATGTTCACATAATAATGCACACAAAATGTGTGTGAAATCCATATGGAAAAAACGGTATTTATCAGAACTCTAGCTACCCTCAAAATGTGTATTTAGAATAAAGTTCTTCATAAGAACTTTAACACTCAACAACTTGTTATCAACTTCTGGTAGCGAAGCTTCAAACTAAATGCTCTTCTTCTTGTTATTGCAGCTTCATGGAAAAGCATG